>PISX010030893.1:0-18108 GCA_004024625.1 Mellivora capensis
CAAATAAATAAATTAAAAAAAATTTAAAAAAAAAAACAGAAATCTGGGGGTACCTGGGTTATTCAGTGGGTTAAGCCTCTGCCTTCCACTCAGGTCATGATCTCAGGGTCCTGGGATCCAGCCCCGCATTGCATCTGGCTCTCTGCTCAGCAGGGAGCCTGTTTTCCCCTCTCAATTTGCCTGCCTCTCTGCCTAGTTGTGATTTCTCTCTCTGTCAAATAAATAAATAAAATCTTAAAAAAAAAAAAAAAACCAAATCTGGAAGGGAGTGGAGAGGCTTGAAACTACTTAGAATGGAAAGGTTGTGAGTTCAGAATAAGTCAATGTTTTATAGCATTTATGAAAAACCACATGATATTGGGACATATTAATAAAAATAAGTCCATCAGAATGGATAAGTGGTTTTCTCTGGAAGTGCTAGGTGGTCTACTCTATGAAGATAGAAAGCTAACAATTGACTTGACCCAAGTAGGAAAAGAATTGAGGACCCCTCTGAGTGTTTTCAAAATGTTCGAGTTTCAGCCTAGGGAAAGGAGATATAAATAGCTTGAGAGGATTAAAGAATGTAAGATAGTCTGTGCCCTCAAGAAGGTTTTACTCTGGAAGAAAAAAAATCATGTATAAGAAAAGGCAATATAATATAAACAATATATAACAAGTACTTTAAAAGTGATAAAACAAATGTTGTAAGGACTTAGAAAAAAAGTGGAATAAACTAGAGTAATTAGAAAAGTTTATTTCATGAAAATCACACTGGTAGACCTTTAGGAAGATTTACCAGAACAGCCATGTTCTTGCTATTAGCTAAACGTGTTTCTTGTTATTTTAAATTTAGATTATTATTCTATTATTGACCTTTATTATTAGAATTTGGGAAAAATCAGTTTCCATAAAATTAGGCACTCAAATATGTCCCTAGAGAGAACCTAACTATTAGGCAGTGTGATGAATCTCCCCAAGAATGATTGTTCATAACATAGATATCTCTGTTCTGATGACAACTGAAAGCCAGGATCAACCTTAGGACTGGAAACATTTGAGCATTTGAATGTTAGTAACTCAATCGAATCAGATTTGAAAATGGAAAATCTACTCTTGACTACCAGAGAGGAATGATAGGATATGGGCAAGATGCCAGGAAAATATCACCTTCTCTCAAAACCACATGCCCTTCAACAAAACTAAGTAGAGATTTTTTTTTTAAGATTTTATTTATTTGACACAGAGAGATCACAAGTAGGCAGAGAGAGAGAAGGAGGGAAGCAGGCTCCCTGCTGAGCAGAGCCCGATGCGGGACTTGATCCCAGGACCCTGAGATCATGACCTGAGCTGAAGGCAGCGGCTTAACCCACTGAGACACCCAGGCACCCCTAACTAGAAATTTTTGAAGCTAACTTTTCACCAGTCAGCCTTCAAAATAGGACAGGTGCTGCAGGTAAAAGCCAAGTGGAAAGAAATGAGTAAGAGTGAAGAAGACAGTTTTCAATACTCAGAGACAGACATCCAGCATTGGAAGGAACTGGAGGTCAGTGCAGCATAGCAAGAAGCTAAAGGATGGAAGAAATGTGCTTTCTTTATTCCTAAAATAAAGGACCAAAGTAAGACAAATACTAGAGTAACCATAGCATGCAATTAACAAGCAATCCAAGGACAGAGGAATTGATCTGTGATGTCTATACCAGAAATAGCCCTAAAGACACTCTGGAAAGAGGTGAGAATCCTCTGTCAGTCTTACATTGACATCAAATAAAACCCATCGTGGGTCAACATTTGGGCACCTTAGCTTTGTATTCTATGTAGATATGTTGCGTAAACACTAAACTTGGGAAACTTGCATGGGAATATTTAAGAAAAGGAACAGAGAAAGGGAATAAGGAAAAAAAGACTTAGCACTGCTAATGTTTTAGTAAATATTACTTAATATTTATAGTAACTTTCAGCAGATGTTCTATCTTTACATATGAAAGATGCTTTCAGGAGCATTTTTAACAAAAACTTCTTTCAAAACTGTGAAGATTTACTCTTCTCCCAGATAAGCACACAAGTGTACACACTGAGGTTGCAGTGGTGGACTGATAAACTGTAAACACTTAGTGGCATAATTCAGGGAAAAACTAAAAACATTTGGATTAAAGCGAAGAGTTGGGGAGAGAAGATGCAGAAAGATCATGCAAAAATCATCAGACCCATTTGAAAAAAAATATGAGCTTGTGCCATTTCTTAACGTAATCAGAGATGACTCATGAAACACCAACTCACCTATAGAGAATTTGTGGAATCCACTGCCTTCTTGAGAATAGAGGTATGGCTCAGTCCTTCCATATAGCATTCAAGAACACAATTATAAAATGTGCAATTAATTCTAAGCTACTAGGAGTAAAAGCCATAAAAATAAATCCTTCCCAATTCCCTTTGGTTTCCTGTAAAGACACTAAATGATAAGAAGGTTTGGCTCAAATGTAAGCGGATTTTCTCCATCGAGGCTCCTCATTCTTTCCTGTTCCTCAAATCTAAGCCAATGCTGTGTCCCTGAAGGTCATTCAGGACACCTTTTCATCACAATGTCACTACAGAGGAAAACAACATTGAGGGCAGCTTTTTAATGTTTTTCAGGTCTTTGCTGTGTTTGCCCCATGCAAGAAAGGCAATGAAAATCTTTTGAGAGGTAAGATATAAAGGGAAGTGGTTTATTAATAATTAAAGCCACTTGGTAAACTACTCACTCAGACTGCCTCCTATGGATGTGAATGACATTCAGGTTTTCTTAAGTTCAAATGCTGTTAATGTGGTAGTGTTCTGAAAGATCCTCCCATGGGTGCTTACTGTTTTCATCTTTGTACTGAATCCGTCACTATTCCCCACACATAGGATAGTTACATTCAACGACTCTGGTCCTATGGAGTGAGGCTTAGTAGTTAAAATCTTACTGTTTGGAAGCTAGCCAGTCTGCATTCAAATACGCACTGCATTCTTCATTGTCACTTCCTTCACTGTGAATTGGGGCTATTGTTAGCCCAAAGGAAGGTCAAGAAGATTAAACGAAATGATGCTGGTACAGTGCTTGGGAAATAGTAAGTCCTAGTGATTGTTGTGCATTAATTATTATTGTAATTATACTTTCCGCCAGTTGGGATTTTTCTTCTAACCTATCTGTGTCTTACTAGGTCTTCAGTGTACAGCTTAGGCCCACTCTTCACCAATTATTTCACTACTTATTATATTCACACTCTAATTTACATATTCTATGAATCTTTGTAATTTTAACATCTGATAATACAATGTTATCCATAAATCATTTTATTAAAATATTTCCTTTCCTGTAACTAGGTATTAATGAATTTCAGGCAAGGTTTATGACTTTGTATTATATGTATTTGTATTCCTCTTACAACTTTGCCATGAGGAAGGCACATCATCCCTATTTAATAAATATGAATGACTTAATATATTATTCTTTCATCTACAAAATGATTACTCTTCATTGGCATTGTTAAGAATAATTAATTAAAAAGGGTTTTTTTTTTGCCAACTCTTATAAATTCAGAATATGTCAGGGCATCTTCCTGTTGGAATCATTGAAATGTTTGTTTCCTTTTTACGAAATGAAATTCTCTAACTCTTAATAGATTGTAGATGTATGTATATCCCAGGAACATTAACAAAGGTAGCTAAGTCTTTGTTCTTGTGATTTTCACAGAATTAACCAGAAATATGGGAGAAATGTGTGTGTAAGGGGGTGCTATATGAGCCCTAGAATGTAGTGCCATCCATGTGCACAAATTGTTAAGGAATTTCTGTCTAATAAAGTGCTAAAGATACTCATATTTCTCCGCTGTTAAAGAGCAGTGTACTTAGGAAACAATTAGAAGAAATTATGTCAAAACCTTACTGACACCTCTAATTTAGAGTTAAATGAAATGATGCCAGGAAAGTGCTTAGGGAAGCAGACAAGAGAATTATCCCAATCAGAAAACCTGCTCTGAAACTAGATTTCCTTTGGAATGATGCTTACAATGAACAGAAAGTTCTACCTTTGTAGAAGTGCTTCTTTTCAGAGGGAATAATCATCAAAGGGATGACAGAGAGAAAACCAAGTCAGCAAGGCAAGGCCTCTTCTGCCATGAGCTGATGGCTGCATTGGCTAAGAAACTAGGGCTAAAATGCATGTCTCTTAAGAATCCACTCCATTGAGCATATGGGTGCACTGAAATGTTGGCTGACATAGTGGTGGGACTTTGTTGGAATAATCACTCCTCTCAGAAAAACAGAGAAAAATAAAAATGAAAAAAATACAATCTAAGGGAAAACTCCTGTAAAGATTTGGAAAATAGTCACTTTGACAGGTAGTTTCTAAGGAAATCAGGATAAAATTACAGAATATGTGTTTATAAAATAATTCAAGAAGGTAAAGAAAGAGAGAAGAGTAAGCACTCATAAAGGTGAAGTAATCTCAGGTCATGAAAGACTGCATAGAAATAAAATCTTATTTTCCAAATTGAGAAGCAGTGAAGGGCAACTAATGTAGAACAACTTGCAGTTCTGTCATAAGATAACCATGAATATGATTAGAGAGGAGATGAGATACAGGAAGAGTAGATGCAGGATCTCCTGTAACTTATAAGAACCTCAGAATGGCACACCTAAACAGACAATGTTGAAGCAATGATGAAAGATTGTACAAGCAAGACTCTAGGTGTAAAAAATGCTTGTGTCTGAGTCTGCAAATCAACATGCACCAAGAAATACCAGAATGCAAGCTTTATTTTATTTTGAATTTCAAAATGAAAAGAAAAATCAAATAAATCCAGTAGTGAAATACTTAAAGCAAATGATAATCATCATTGTCATCATCATCCTCATCAATATCAATAATAACCATTAACCATTCTATCAAAAGATAAGTAACATAAGGTCATGTGTTTTCAAGGGATGTGATTATGACCAAAACATTCCATTGTTGTTCATATGTGAGAAAATAAGATGTTCTTAAGCATTCAGAATTACAAGAAATGTCATATACATGCTCCCTACTGGAAAGAATCATGAAAAGATATAATTTAGTGCTCTGTAAAATGAAGAAAAACAAAGAACTCATGAAAGAAGGACCATTATATATCAAATGCAGGGTTGATTATAAATAGTAGCCCATAAGTGAATATGTCAGAATTTATCCTGGAAATCAAATGCTTGCTGCATAATAATTTAATATTTTTTATTTTAGCTCTGAAACCCCACGTAATATGAACAAGAATTGAAAGTGGAATGATAGGGGGAAAAAGGAATATAATAATCCTGAGCTGGCTAAAGAGTTAAAACACCAGAATGTCTACCTGTGGCAGCATATATTGGGAATATGCCAGTTCTTCCCCATTGATATAGTATATTAAGGCAATTCAAATCAAAATACCAAAAAATTTATACTTACAATGAGAATATGAAAGTAGTTTTGAAACATAAATGGATTGAGGAGGATCCTGTCTTATGAAATACTATAAGAAAATATAAAGCTATCATAATTAAAACTGATGGGTATTGGTACATATAAATGAAAAATAATATTTTAAAAGTGCAGAAAGCACAGTAATAATTTGGTATAGCACAAATTGCCTTTTCTCATTAAAAAAAAATAGTGGATTGTTCAAAATTAAATATTGGGTCAGTTGTCAGCATTTGTAGTTAAAAAAAAGGAACTCTAAAACAAAACAAAAGACCCAGAAAGCATTATAGTACTACCTTATAATATATCATAAAATACATTCTATATAAAGACTTAAATATGAAAAGTCATAAACATGACTGGAGAAAATGTTGGTAAGGATTTCTACTAGTTTGTTGTAGAGACTTTTTCACATATGACCAATAGCAAAATTATGGAGAAATTAATTGTCAGACTTGGCAAGAGAAAAATTGAAACAAAATTAAAAGACATATAATAGCAAATTAGGAGCATTTTCTATGTATATACCTGAGGAAATAATGATATCCTTAGTAGATGAATAGCACTTAATCAAAAATAACAATGAAACGAAAGATAAATTGACCACTCTTCTTCATTAGTGGACTCCTCTCTGTCTCTCTAGATAAATTCTCTGTAGCATTCTAGCCTTTTTCATCTTTCAATACCATGTGATTGTGTACTTTGTCCCCAATAAACTGTAAGCTTATTGTAGGCATTGTGGTCCTTGCATACCTTATTTAACTATACATCCTAAATCCTTAGCACAGGGTCTAGTGCATATATTAATTAATCCATGTTGGCATTACTGTTGAAGACCATGAATAAGAATTCACCAATCAGTACATAAGGCTGATGATTAAAAAAATGAAAAGTTATATTTCAGTAGAAATAAAAAATGCATGTTAAAAGCATAACAAATAACACGGAGGACATAGGGAGATGGAGAGGAGAAGGGTGTTGAGGGAAATTGGGGGGGAGATGAACCACGAGAGACCATGGACTCTGAAAAATAACCTGAGGGTTTTGAAGGGGCGGGGGGTGGGAGTTTGGGGGAGCCACAATACCCATATTGTGGAGGGCACGCATTGCATGGAGTACTGGGTGTGGTGTAAAACTATGAATTCTGTTACGCTGAAAAGAAATTTAAAAAAAAAAGGAAAAAAATATGATTAAGATTATAAGTGACAATGCTCACAATTGGCAAAGATACAGTAAATAAATGAGCACTTTCCTACCATTAATAGGAATAAAAATTGATGCAACTTTTCTAGATGTTAGTTGTAAAGGTGTATCAAAAGACTTGTGCGCATACTCTGACCCAGTAATTGTATTTGTAGTAACATTTCTGAAGAAACGAATCAGAAAAGAAAAGAAAGAAAATATGATAATATTTTGGGATTTTCTTTCTAGGATGTTACCCCATCACAATTTGTTTTTAATGAAGAAAAAGTGAAAATAATTTAAATATTCAACCTTAGGTTATTGGTTAAATCAAATGAGAGATATTAGTGTAACAGAATAATTCAGTTTTCAATATAAGTTTGTAGAAGACTATTTAATGACATTTAATGTTTTTCATGAAATTCTTTAAAAATGTGGATGGTATCATATAATGGTACTATAATGGGCTAAATCTTATTATCCAACAAAAAAGTGTAAGGAACAACTTTAATGTAATGATGAAAATGTCTACAAATGGCCTGGTATGATAATAAAAGTAAGGTACAAAAAAGACCCGTAGGCCCCTAATTGGAACAAATGACACTGAACTTGCATGTCCTGTATATTTTTTTAAGGCATATTTCACATCCTTTAGGATAGTTGTTTCTGTTAGGTAAATTAAGCATTTCCCTTGCATTTTTAATTTGAACAATTGATTTAGTTAGACGGAAAAAACTTGTGTTTAAATAATGAATTCTGGCTAAATGTTTTCCAAGAGGAAGCTCATCATCAGGCCAGAGCTAGAAAGTTGTTTCTGTTTTAGCTGATGAGCAAGAGAGTGTTTCAGAATGTTTGGTTTGGAGAGCCAGCTTTAGTAGGACCTGAGTACCCCACAAGAGAAACACGTAGGGAAAACCCAGGGAGAGGGAAGAGGATTTATTTATTTATCTTCTTTCTTGCTTACTTACAGCCATCAATATTTCTGTTTGTGTTTTCTAGCTTCTGATCTAGGTTTTGATTTGTTATTCAAGTGACAGTCTGTGTTCTTTAGCAAGGATACAAGGAAGTAACTTACATCATTATTTGTTACGATGCACAGATTTCCCCAACATACCCTCTTCTTCCTTTCCTAGCAAATCCCATTGACCACCACCCAATAAAATCATCTTTCAAAGCTTGTGGTTGTTACCATCTTCGTTTAAACACACATATCAGAAGAAGATCACTGGAGAGTCACATTATTCTAAACAATTTATGAGAAAGTCTGTCTGACTGTATTTCTTAGTACAAAGGATTAGGCAATTTTTAAAAGATTTTATTTATTTATTTGACAGACAGAGATCACAAGTAGGCAGAGAGGCAGGCAGAGTGAGAGGAGGAAGCAGGCTCCTTGCAGAGCAGAGAGCCCAATGTGGGGCTCGATCCCAGGACCCTGGGATCATGACCTGAACCAAAGGCAGAGGCTTTGACCCACTGAGCCACCCAGGCGCCCCGGATTAGGCAATTTTTATAAATGATTTGTCACTATTTTCTTCTATAGGCACCAGCAGATGAGACAGAAAAATAAAAGTTTATTAAAAAAAGGTAGTTTTTTTTACTTAAAGCATATATGTATATATATATATTTCATATACTATTGCATTTTGTAAGTGCACTTTTAAGTTTTTGTATTCTTTTACATACATATGAGTATGGATGGGTGACATTCACTTTAAAAAACTTTATTTTCACTCATCTCATATTTGAAGATGTGACTATAAAAGGTACTAAGTGGAAAATAGGAAAGCATGCCAACAACCAAGTTGATGGGAAACATCTGAAAGAAATTAGAGATATTTTCAGGAGTACTTTTCCATTCCATCCCTGTGCCCCTGGCTAGCATGTTCTTTGTGCACTGGATTCCAGCTTGGGAGAAGCTGCCAAACACTCGGGATCAGTGCATGAGCCTCATGTCTCCTTCATTGATCAGACACAGCTGAGGTGGGATGTGGCCAAGCCCCCTGCCATGACTGCATGTGCCACTGATTCTAATAAGTATATATGTACATACACACATATGCACCACATTTTTGCCTGCTTTTTGTAAGAGGACAGGTGAGGGAGGGAGAGAGGTTATTAAGATTTTCAAAAAATAAACATTTTAAAATCAATCACAGGATGTAAGTACATGACTTACTAAATCACAGCAACAGCAAATGCCTATAGACTAAGTTTGTCTTGGGACAGGCTGTACACTTTGTTTCAATGTCTTCCTCCCTCCACTGCCCACCTTCAGCAGTCACTCCTGCCATTCTGTTAGGCTATGTAGCATGACTCCTGTTAAAATGAGATATTGCTCACTTAAATACTGGTAAAACTTGCTTCTCCGAGGTGTTTGCAAGTCAGTCTAGAAGGGTTCTATACCTGCAGTTTGCAAACATGCTCTCAGATCTTGGATTCCCAACTTTCTACTGTTCTTCTCTTCATGGCAGAGCACAGACCCTTGGAAATTCTCTTTCCTGGATATACTTGCCAACTTACTTCCAGTTACTGTGGCCTTAGGTAGTACTGGTGGGAGATTGTAGAGTATGAAAAGAGGGAAACAAAGGTGTTTCTTCTCTCTTTTTGACTGTTGGTGGCCTATCAGGGAGTTGCTGTGACTCCTTTGTGACCCCAACTTTCAGGGCAGTACCTCATGGCTTTTACCTCTTTCAGGTGGCTCTAATTTCTAGGGTCTGGTAAACTTCTCCCTTCCATTGCCCCATCAGAACTATTGGTACTGGTGGTATCCTACTCTTGCTAATCTCTGGGTCACCCTATCAGCTACTGTTTACCCTTTCAGCCTTTATAAATCCCTTGTAGCTAATCCCCCATGTTAACTTCCTATATTTACCTGGGGTGGATTTTTTTTCCTTATTTGACCCTGATGACACAAAGGAAAGAATGTCAAGTGGCAGGAGTGTAAAGGAGTCAGCTTTCATTGTATGATTTAGGACTGCCTTCTTTACATCATTACAGTACTCTTAACACCATGAATATTTGTCACCACTTGTTCCATCCCATTTTATTCCTCCCACATGGCTTCCTTGCTTAATATCTCAACTTCAATGAGATGTTTGGGAACATGTAATTTGAATCAGGCAATCTCCTAGCTGTATGACCTGGGAAAATTAATCCAGATGTCAGTTCTCTGCCTTCAAAATGGTATAATACCCATTCTGATGAACTCCACTGAGGTAATAGGTGTGGCATCACTTTGTGAACATTACAACTCTGGTAATGAGGCACATAAGGTACTTTACAACTCTATCCAAATATGTGCATTAGACTATTTCAGATACTTAGCAGGGATGTTTTAATAAGTGCTATTTTTTTAATATTTTATTTATTTATTAGAGAGAGAGAGCACAAGCAGGGGGGAGGGCCATAGGGAGAGGGAGGCAGAGTCTCCCCTGCTGAGCAGGGAGCCAGATGTGGGGCTCAGTCCCAGGACCCTGAGATGATGACCTGAGCCAAAGGCAGATGCTTAACTGACTGAACCAACCAGGTGTCCCAGTACTTTTTCTTTCTAAGGGGACTGAGTCCTCAAGTATACCAAAGGTGATGGTTATAATTAGGTTGCCAAATTGCGGGGAGTGGGGGGACAAGGTAGTTGAAGAACATTTGGGGGAGGTTTGGTGTCTGACTTGGGCCTCAACTAACTCAAAGTAAATAATCTACCCAGCCCATAAACAGGTTGTGCTTTACTAGATGGATACCGAAAATACTCTGGGTTATTTTCAGTATACTTTAAACTTGGAAAGTTTTGTTTGCCTAGGTAGTATATCAGGAACCCTGAAGTAAAGTAAACAAGATCACATGTTTCTGAGAGAATTTATACCTCTTTGGAAAACACAAACAGTCAAGCCAAATTCATAAACATGACCATATGTTCAATGAAAAGAACCTTGGAATGGAAGACAGAAAAGAGATGGTCCATTGTGTAAGTCAGCTGATGTTGCAATAATGGCTTGAAAGAAAGCACCCCCAAGTTCAGTGGCTGTTAGAAAAACCATGTATTTTTTCTCATCCTCAAGTCTGTGGTTGCCTAGAGCCCCGCTTGGTTTCTCTCCAGGCTGGTGGTTGGATTCAGCTCTCTTCTCAGGTCTTTGCATCCATCATGATTTTTGGGCCAGGGGCTACTCCTTGTTGGTACTCTTGGCAAATGATGGAAGCACAGAGATTGAAGAGAAATAAGTAATACCTGTAGACATTTTGGCCCAGAATACTCAGACTGACACTTTAGCTTGGTCAAGCTTAGCATGGATGAAGCAGGGAGATATGCTTTGCTCACTCTACTGGGTGGCATCATGCAGTCTCATGGCAGAGAATGCAGAAGTGTAAATCTAACAAACGGAGAGCATGAAGACATATGAACAAAAATTCAAACTACCACACCTAAAATAGACTTAAATCTATCAGCAACTATATAGTGGGATTTTAGTAAAGTTTGGCCTTCTTTTTTATTTAAAAAATAAGAGGAAATTGTATTTTCTCAAGTCTAATGTCCTGTCCAATTCTTCATTAATTTAGAATGTGTGACAAATTCATTCCTATGATTCTGAAACCTTCATATTATAAAACAATGAAGGTTTTTACTCATGAAATGAATGAAATTAATAGGATTGCACTGGAAAAATTTAACGGTTTCAGTGAACAAGCACTGTAAAGGTTTTTTTTGTAAATGTATATATGACTAGATGATATTAATTATGCATGAATCATTTTCATGTGAATACTAATAGAGTCTTGAAAAAAACATTTACTTAGAAACATTTGTTATCCAATTAATTTGGTTTATTACATGGAGAATATACTTCGATTGATTAGACAAGCTATGATTTCAGATGGCCCACACTCCAATTTGTTCCCATTTTCAAGGGCTGACAATGCAAAAATTTCTGTTTGTTCTTCTCAGGAGACAGCCATACCTGGCACAATACACAGAGCCTTGTATAAGATCAGTGTGTCTAGTTCCCAGTTCTTGCTCTGCCACCTAATAGCCATGTGAATGGACAAATGGTTTTGTGCATTTCTTCCTCTGCAAAATGAGGAGGAGTCACAGCTGAACCACTTCACTGAGAGGATTAGAGACGTGATCAAAGGGGATTCCATGTATAAAAGTACTTTGACAAACAGCACTTGAGCGCATTGAAGTTTTGTCATGAGGGAATGTTTTAATTGGTTTTACTGTTATTTGAGTATAGTAAGGCCAATAGATCAAGATACAACTGCTGTTGGAAAAAAAAGCAGTTGATTATACTCACAAATCCAAGAGAGGGAGTACATGTCATGCCATAAGCAGGGGGGTGAGTGTGGGGGGTACATGGGGAATCACTGGAGTTTGTCATGAAACAGAGGGAAAGAGGTAAGCTGTGGGCACACTCCTTATTGTGGTTTTCATGAGAAGGAATGGGCTAGGTAAAGAATGCAGATTTAGTATTGGCTAATTTGAATAATTTCAGTAGGCTCTGAGGCATAGGGCTTTCCCTAGTTGTCTGGCATCTAGACCCAGAGTAATTAAGGCAAGTCTATAGTGTACCAAGATGCGAGAGCCCTATAATAGGAGTAGTTGGGAGTATAGACTCTATTGGACGGTTTGTATTTAAAAGTGCAACCCAAGGAGTGCCTGACTGGCTCAGTTGGTTGAGCATCTTCAGCTCAGGGTGCTGGGATTGGGTCCCATGTTAGTCTCCCTGCTTAGTGGAGAGTCTGCTTCTCCCTCTCCCTCTGTCTCTCCTCCTGCTCCTCTTCCCCCATGTGTGTTCTCACTCTTTCTCTCAAATAAACAAATCTTTCTTTTTTTTTTTTCAAGTGCACTCTGAGAGAAGGACTCTCTCTGAGAAGTGGAGATAGTAAGGAAAGTAAGAGGCCAAAGCAGAGCAACTCAGACATATCATCACATCATACAGAACAAAATGTGTCCAGTATGGGCATTCAGGACAGATGTTAAAGCATCAGGTTTGCAGAAGTTAGAAACATAGTTAATATGGGGCATCATTGTTATATCTTCCTATAGTAATCACCCAGGGCATTCAACTTGTTTGTATGGTTGGGGACATGGGAATTATGTCACTCTAACCTATATCTTTACAGTGTATCTCCAGCTATCTAATAACTGTTCTTAAAAGGCATTGGCCCACCAATACATCTGATATCTGTCAAAAAGTAATTATCTGAACATAATTTATAAAATGGAGCTACTATTTTCATCTTAGATGCATACAAATAACTTTAAACGCTGGAGAGAAAGCCCTTCATAATGATATCTTTTCCACAAAGAAGCCCTTCTGTAGAAATGGCATAAAAAAATTCCACAATAGGAAAGCAAAGCTGTGTTAGTGAGCCCAAAGCATGAACTAGGAAAAAGCAAGGGTCTTGATTCTAGCTCATGTGTAGACATAACAGGGCAAACTAATTTAGTAAATACTGATTGCATTACTCATCTCTTAAAAAACCTTTTTTAGTTCTCTTTACCCTCACAGTATAGTCCTAACAACATAAAATAATATAGAAGACATTTCATAACCTCCTCAACCACCATACCAGTTTACCGATTCAGTCCATTATTTGCCTTACATATCAGATTTCAGCCATGAAGAATTCTAACATGACTTTGTAGTTCCCTGAAAATGCCATGTTCTCTCCTGACATTTGCTTCCTGAGAATAGCAATGAACTTTTCTCTTTTCTGTTCTTCTGCTCCTAGCTCAACTTAGAATCCTACTGATTCCTGGGGCCTGAGCTTAGATGTTTCTTCTTTGACAAGCCATTTTTGACCTTCTATTTTACACCTGAGCTTGATGTCTGATTTAATGGGCTAGACACAGAACATCGATGGTCTGAGGTTTAATTGCCTGCTTACAAATATCTTTCCCCAAATAGTCTGCAAGTTCCATGAGAATAAATTCTGTTTTTAATCACTGTTTAGTACCAAATATCAAAACCTTGAAGCTGGCACTGTAGGAGTACTAAATATTGTCACTCACTCCAGAAAAACTTGCTGGATCCTGGGGCTAGGCTAAATACCTCTGTTTGGTGTTCTTAAATTTCCTAGTTATCTCTCTTTCATTAAATACATTTTAGTGCTACTGTTTATGCAGGTGTCTCCTCCATTATACTTCAAGTTTTATAAGGAGGGAAACTATGAATCATTCATCTTTGTGTCTCTAATTTCAAACACAGTGGTACAATTTAGGTACTCAGAAATTGTATCTGTTATGACTGTTATTGTCATTATTATGGTAAATGTTTTTGAATAGGTAGATGAGTAAATGAACAAACAATGTAAAATAGGACATGATAGAATCTGAAGCAGGAATAATAATGCTGTACAGACTATGAAATATATGTCATGCCTCATTCTCATAGGGTTTTTTTCCCCAAGTATCAAGATAAAATGAAATTGTTCAGAAAATCACCAAAAGTGAATAAGATAAACAAGGCATTATTATAAAATCCACTAGGATAAAGTGAAAGTGAGAGATTATGATTGCTTTCAGTATTCATTGTACCTCACAATTTAGACTGTGCCTATTATAAAGTTACAGAAATTTAATCATGGTCATTTTTTAAAAAGACATTTATCCTTATCAATTATCTTTCCTGCAATGACCAGAGAACCAAACCAGTGATGTCTGGACAATGATCTCAAGGCAGTGATGTCTACAGCCATCATGAGAACAAGATGTCTGATATATAGAAGGGATAATGTATATCACTTGGTGGCTGGAGGCTGGTTTTCACAATATAAATAATATTTATTTAATTTATTATATATATTATATATATACACACATATATATAATATATTATATAAAAAAATATTTTCAAAGGGCTGGATTACAATAGTGTTCCACTTCACCCAATAACTTCATGCAAAAGAACTGATGAGATTCCAGGATGAATATTTTCTACTGCTTCTCCAGAGGGGTTACCTGTGGTCAACTGAGCTGAAGTCAGATTTCTTTCCAAAGAGGGAAAACTCATTTGTTGTATGTCAAATATCCAGCTAAAAGTACATATATGTGGGAAAATAACTCACAGACTAAAAATTACAGTAAGAAGTAACTGGCTAATTTTAAAAACATTTCTAAAAGCAAATTTTGATAAAGAAGGGACTTGTGCACGACAAGGTGCACTGTTAAGACCAAGAGCTTCGCTCTTTGATGCTTGAACTTCACTGTTGGATGGGAGCATACCCAATCGGAAGATCTTCCCAAAAACTCTTCCTCTTCTCACTGCGCCCTCCCGCCACCTCTCTGTTGTCTGTGGTGCTCACTTGACAGCACCTTACTGTTCTGCAGTCACCACTCAAGACAGAGTTAGGACATGTGCAACCAGCTGTGTGGGGCTTTCAGGACAGGATGAAGTGGTGGGTTGAGGTCATGGCATAATAAGGAAAAAAGTGAAGAAAAAGCAAGTAACCCTATGTAATAAAATTTATGGTATTTTTTTAAGACTGTTCTTTTGGCCATCTTAAATTTTAAGGCAGGAAAAAGAAGGCACTTTTCAATTTTTCCTCTCATTACTTCAGTGTATTAACCTACTTTGAACTCAGTCTATCAGATGAACTGGTTCAACACCCAAGAGGCATTATTATCACCCAGTTCAAAAGTGTTCAACATATGGACATCATCAAAACCCAAACTGACTTTATGTTCCTCATTTCTAGTAAACAATTAAAGAAATCTAATCAAGACACATGCCTGTGTCAGGGGCTAGGCAATGCACCATTAAATGTACCACTGAATTGTGTGCAGAGCTTGCAAGACTCCACAAACTCGTTTTAATTTTACACAGACAAATTGAAAGACCTAGTATCTTCATTAGGGTTCAGCTCCCATTTAAAAGCTGCAGCAACAACCCATGATGTCATGATGGAAAACAGAAGCTGCATCTTCAAATCACATCCATATTGGCATTTCACAACTGTAGCCTGATTGTATTGTTAATTAATTCTCGAAATGCACAGTAAGACAAAGGGACAATTTGAGAAGAGTACTTGTCATTTAATTAGTAAATTAAGTTGTTGTTGTTGTTTTTAATCTCAAATGTTTCTCTATTAGTATGTACTATAGGCCAAAATCTCACACCAGCTGGATATTTTCAGGATAAGTGCCTTTGCTTATTTCTTTCATTTATCAAGCCAGTAACTTTTCAGAAAGAGGTTGAGCTTGGGTGATAAAAAGGCGAGGGGATAAAATCAGAGCAGAATGCTTCTTGTGGAGAATCTTATAGTTCCGGGAAGGAAGGAAGAGGAGGAAATTTCTATTTCCAGATACTACTCTGACATCAACAGCATAGAGTAATATAGCTTGAGGACTTGTCTAGTCCAACACCTCTTTTCTTAGAATAAAGTTTTAGAGCTGAAAGAAGTTAAATGACATACAGGAAGTTGGGCACCTAGTTAAGTAGAATGGTTTGAACTATTATCCAGGCCTCTTGACTCCAAATGTAGGGTTTTTTAGATGTCTGTGTATTCAGAAAAAGTATACAAGTGTAATTTTAAGGGTGAAGATTAAGGCATGTGGAGTACATGTGAGGAAGACTTTTTGATTTGAACTACTATGTTAAAATCTTAGAATACTGAGATTTAACTGGATTCTGTTTGGCTCTAATGTGTTACCAATTAATAATTCATATCTCTAAATGAAGAATTAGTCAGCTTGTTTCATTTCACATTCTCGGAGCAGTTTTGTCATTTTGGAGCAAGGTTCCATGAATGTTTCTTAATATAATACTAGGATATGTCAGCTCAGTCTTAACTCATTTGTGCAGTGTCTCTATTTTCTTCTTAATTAAACACAGAAACTGCTGATTTGAGGACAAAAATAGAATATGATGAAGTCTGAGTTTCTTCCCAGAAAATATTTTGTCTTTGCCTCCAGATGTCAAAAGTAACACATTAGTACAAGCCAGATGGGGGAAGGGATAAACAGCTGCCTCTTGCCCTTCCAAGAAGGCAGCCATGGGCTGGAGAAGATCTCTGATTACCAACCTATTGGTCTGAGATACAGAGGCTAATATGAGATAAAATGACTCCAGCCAACTTGTTGCCTGAGCTATCCTGACCTCTCTGTGAGAATGGGTTTATAAAAGAGTTGAATATCAATTAATTAAGCAAGTTTTTTATGACTTTATTTTTTTAAATTTTTTTATTTTTTATAAACATATAATGTATTTTTATCCCCAGGGGTACATGTCTGTGAATTGCCAGGTTTACACACTTCACAGCACTAACCATAGTGCATACCATCTCCAATGTCCATTACCCCAACCCCCTCTCCCAATCCCCCTCCCCCCAGCAACCCTCAGTTTGTTTTATGAGATTGAGAGTCACTTATGGTTTGTCTCCCTCCCGATCCCATCTTGTTTCTTTCCTTCTTTTCCTACCCCCCCAACCCCCCATGTTGCATCTCCACTTCCTCATATCAGGGAGATCATATGATAGTTGTCTTTCTCTGATTGACTTATTTCACTAAGCATGATACCCTCTAGTTCCATCCACGTCATTGCAAATGGCAAGATTTCATTTCTTTTGATGGCTGCATAGTATTCCGTTGTGTATATATACCACATCTTCTTTATCCATTCATCTGTTGATGGACATCTAGGTTCTTTCCATAGTTTGGCTATTGTAGACATTGCTGCTATAAACATTCGGGTGCACGTGCCCCTTCGGATCACTACGTTTGTATCTTTAGACTAAATACCCAGTAGTGCAATTGCTGGGTCATAGGGTAATTCTATTTTCAACATTTTGAGGAATCTCCATGCTGTTTTCCAGAGGGTTGCACCAGCTTGCATTCCCACCAACAGTGTAGGAGGGTTCCCCTTTCTCCACATCCTCGCCAGCATCTGTCATTTCCTGACTTGTTAATTTTAGCCATTCTGACTGGTGTGAGGTGATATCTCATTGTGGTTTTGATTTGTATTTTCCTGATTCCAAGTGATGTGGAGCACTTTTTCATGTGTCTGTTGGCCATCTGGATGTCTTCTTTGCAGAAATGTCTGTTCATGTCCTCTGTCCATTTCTTGATTGGATTATTTGTTCTTTGGGTGTTGAGTTTGATAAGTTCTTTATAGATTTTGGACACTAGCCCTTTATCGGACATGTCATTTGCAAATATCTTCTCCCATTCTGTCAGTAGTCTTTTGGTTTTGTTACCTGTTTCCATGGCTGTGCAAAAGCTTCTGATCTTGATGAAATCCCAATAGTTCATTTTTGCCCTTGCTTCCCTTGCCTTTGGCAATGTTCCTAGGAAGACGTAGCTGCGGCTGAGGTCAAAGAGGTTGCTGCCTGCGTTCTCCTCAAGGATTTTGATGGATTCCTTTCTCACATTGAGGTCCTTCATCCATTTTGAGTCTATTTTCGTGTGTGGTGTAAGGAAATGGTCCAATTTCATTTTTCTGCAAGTGGCTGTCCAATTTTCCCAACACCATTTATTGAAGAGGCTGTCTTTTTTCCAT
>PISX010030894.1:0-17920 GCA_004024625.1 Mellivora capensis
ACCAGTTCAATGAGGTCAAATGCTGGAATTTTGTTGGTATACTGTTGAGAAAAGCAGGAAGAAGTCAGGAGGCAGCCGGAAGCAACAGTGCTAAAATGGATCTGTGATGTGGGATCTTCTCAGCCATCCCAAACTGTGCTTTCTGGGAGAGACAGGAATTCACTCCCTTCATCACAACATTCCAAATACAATGGCAAAGGAGTCACCAGTAAAACCTGAAGATCTCCGAGGGGACTGTCTCTCATTGCAGGGGATGATGGTGGGAGATGGTGAAGAGTGACAGGAGCAGATGCCTTAACAAGCAGAGACAAAGTACGTGTAATTTACACAGTAAACCACAGAGACAAGATGGTCATTAGAGAATGTGACTCTCAGGAATACGTGGTGATGGATAGTTAATCAGGTGTGCCTAGAAATTTAAGTGTTGGGAAGACTAATGAGGAAAAAATCTGTATTTAGTAGTTGCTACAATAGAGTCATGGTCTTTTTTTCTTAGCTACAAGCCTTCGTCTTAAATGTTGGACTCTAAGTCCCTAGAGTCTGTAGCCCTTGAGCCTGTGGAGAATGACCCTGAAAGAGTCTCAGATGTGTCCCCTGGATCTCTCCCCGCAGTCTCAACTTTCCCCCAAAGGTCCCCAAAGCTGTAGACATCTATCAATGTGATCATACTCTAGAAAAAGGAAAATACTACAATTTCTGGGAACTTTTATATAATACCTCTGAACATATGCTACCTTCCAAGGACCAGAAAAGCTTGTGGACCACCCATAAGTTGGAGTAGGAGCTTTGGGGGTCTGGGGATAGAAAGTGCCTTGATATATATTTAACAGTTTGTTCACTGGGACCACAGACTCATCCTGTACTTACATCCCCAGTCCCAGAATATAGAATGGAAATAGATCTATTAACACCTGGTGGAACTCCCAATTCGATTTTCTGAGCATAGGACTGAAGGTTATTAGGAAAGAAAGGACCAATTAGCTGTCTTTGAAACTATACCCTTTCTCAGAGTAAACCACAGACCTCTTTGGCTTCTGTGAAAGCCAGAATGGTCATGGAGACTGACAGATTTTCACAAACTCCATCAGATAAAGATGGCAACTGCAGATTTGACTCTGCAGACGGTTTTTCTACTGGACAAATCCATCAGTTACCTGGTCCCCCAGAGAATCAAGCTTGGTCAGTCCACTGGATGGGAAGGAGCATGAAAATGGGGTGCCAGCCCCCTACCTCCATGATGCTTGTGTCTGAGAGGGGAGAGATGATACAAGAAAATCCACCAGCACCCCAGGCCCCACACTAAGCATGAGCTAACAGCAGCCAGGCCACTCTGAAGTAATCTGGAGCCAGCTCCACTGGCTACAGTCTCAGCTCCCCATACAACTGGCTTGGCAGGAGAGGTGTACCACTTCTGGATATAAATCCTAGTTACCTCAGTCTCTGTTGTCTTCTCTATAATTTTATGTCAATTAATTTTGAAATTTAAATGACATGGACAAATTTCTTCAAAGAAAAATGAAAGGTCTAACTACAATAATCACTACTGAACTTTCCATACTCAAATATCCAAAAAACTTCTCTCCTCTCTCTCCCATCTTAGCAAAACAAGTTACTTTATTTTTAATATCTGTAATGGCCTCAGTTTTGGAGTACCTGTAATATTCTCTTTCAAGCATCCAAGTATCCTACTAACTAACTAAGTAGTAATCCTACTACTACTACTAATCCTTATTCCAGAATATTTCCAGTTTCATTGAGGGAGGATTCTGGTTGCTGGGTTAAGATAAATCTAACATAACTAGGAGAAAAGAGGACTCCTAAAGGCTAACATTTCTTCCAGGAAAGACACATGTTGTGGCAGACATGGCTCATTGTTCAGAAAAATTAGTTTTCTCTTCTTTCTGAGTGTCTTGCATTAGATATAGCCAAATAAATGTGTCCTATGAGTAAAGATTTATTAACTTCTATGAATACTGAGCAAGCAAGGGAATAACCTCTCAGGGGAGATGGACACCCAGGGATAAACTGATGACCAAACATGGAATTTAAGCTTCAGAGCCCCTCACTTTCTGTAGACTCCTTCCAAGAAAGGCTCTATCAATATTTGACATGATCATACATTGTTGTAAAATTCACAATAGTATTTTGTAGTCTACTTTTGAATGACCACACTTCTTCCCCAAATTTCAGAGACTACAGTCATGCTCATCCTGCATATTCCTATAGACACACTCCATGGATTTGTTAATTAAGATAATCACTTTCAATTGTTTTAGGAGAAGGTATGTGAGCTTTGTATCTTTATCAGATTTGAGTTCTATCTCTTTGCAGCTTTGCTGGGCTTCCTGTGCAACCATAAACTTTTTGAAAAAGCAAAAATAGTTGAAAAAGATGGGTTTTGTGCTTGTTATTCAGAATACATCTTGGAAATGGACCATCAAAAACTTTTGCCATTTGTCCTCCACTTCCAGTGGTGGGCTTCTCTCCCTTAGGAGGAGTCTTGTGCAGCAGAAGGTATAAGGCAGCCTGGACATATTGTGTAACTAATGTAATGGTGGGTAAACATACTTATCAGGGCCAGCACAGACTTACAACTGTCTCTTTCAGTTTTGTCAGAGAAAGGAGTTTACTTATGGAAATCTGGTAGGGATGTTTGAATTTCTGCATGAGAATATTAATAAAGCAGAGCATACAGAGCTAAATTCATGTTAAGAGAGATTAGGCAGAAAAAGATACTGAATCAAGGGCAAGCTGAATAAGCCAATGACTACACGGACACTGAGCTTTCCCTTGTCTCCTTTGGAGTCTCTTTGGCTACAGCATTGAAAGAGTCATAACTATGTCTTCATATTTATATTCTGACATTTATGGGCAGATTCACTATTTTATGATAGAATCTGTCTTTTCCTGCAAGCTAAGTCATAATGCTCCCCAAAATGTAAGAAGCCAAGAACACACAGAATTAATAGTACAAGGCTAACTTGGTTATTGGCCATTCATCAGAGGTTATAATCCAAAATACAGTTAATACTGTAAGGTGAGGTCAACAATCAGACTCTGAAAATAGCTTTGCAAAACTTGAGCCTTGAAGCTCAAGGTGGTTATTAAATCACCACATCCTTAAGTAGTTGTATTAAACAGGAAAATGAGTCCCCAAAGATATCCATGTCCTAATCCCCAGAACCTGTGAATATATTACCTTACATGGTAAAAGGGACTTTATAGATGTGATTAAATTAAAGGATCTTGAGATGGAGTGATTATAGTGGAAGAAGCTATATTATATATCTAGGTAGGCCCAGTGTAATCACATGAGATCTTAGAAGAGGAGGGCAGGAGGGTCAAGGTCAGACAAAGAGATGTGACACAGGAAGGAGAAGCTGGGGTGATATAATTGCTGAAAGAGGTCCAAGAGCCAAGGGGCTGGCAACCTCTAAGAACTAGTAAAGAAGAAATTAATTTTTCTCTGGAGCCTCCAGAAGGAATGTGCTCTGATAACACTTTGATATTGGCCCCATTCCATTCCTTTAGGACTTCTGACCTCCAGAGCTATAAGACAGATTTGTGTTTTTTTAAGCTAACTTTATGGTAATTTGTTACAACAGTAATTGGACACTAATAAGTGGTTGCACAACCTGTAATTACCATTGGATTAGGCGGCAGGTGTTCAAACTCACACTTCATAGAAATATTTATAGAATATTTCTCATTCATTAAAATTTCTTTTATTTTCTAAGAATTCTGGTTAATAGGGATGCCTGGGGGGTTCAGTTGGTTAAACATATGCCTTCGGCTCAGATCATGATCCCAGGGTCCTGGGATCGAGTTCCACATTGAGCTCCTTGCTCAGCGGGGAGCCTTCTTCTCCCTGCCTGCTGCTCTTCCTGCTTATGTGCTCTCTCTCTCTCTCTCTGGCAAATAAATAAATAAAATCTTAAAAAAATATATATAGCTAATAGCTGAATGTTATTGAATATAATTAATAAGAAACAAAATTAAGTGACTAATAATAATAAGACATGCTTAGAAACCCTGAAAGGCACTTTGTCAATTTTTAAAGTACACAACAGAATTGAACAATCTATGCATATATAATTCACATTGTGTGGAACTTAATATTAAACAAAAATGAAAGATGGGTGTGATCCCACAATATAACTTTTATATTAAAATGGAAAATAATATATGATTATGTCATTGACCCATTTTCCTGCTTAATAAAAATTTAGATATCAAAATAATTTTTATACATACACATATACTCTTTCATATATATGTATGTTACATATTACATAGATGTATATGTATATTACATATACATATATACATATATGTGTGTGTAATTTTAGAACTAGTACAAAAACAAAGAAGGAGAAAAGCAAAAATAAAACTACAGAAGCCTCCAGATTCAGGGAAATCTCAATTTCTATTAAAATAACGTATTTCAGTGTAATTTTGAGCTATGTTCTCAATTTGTTGTACTTTAATTCCTGTTGCCTTTAGACATTTAACAAGGAAGAAAAATATATCTGAAAAGGTCAGGAAAAATTACATTTAATCTTCAGATTAAAAAATGTGATGAAAAAATTCACATTGACCTAGTACAGCCACAAAGATATGATACTTTACTGAAGAAGTAGCAAAACGGTGAGCACAGTAAATAAATTTCCTGAACAGAGAACAGGAACTGATTTAGAAATTCCTTCTCACGAAACCTTCACAGATGTGCTATTTAAAATGATGCACATTTTTATAAGCAGCCAGATTTAAAAGGCAGTCCTGTTGTAAGAGTTAATTCCCTTAATCTGAAATGATTTTTAATCAGTTTATAAAATCAGCTTAATTGGCTTCTTCTTTATTGACATCTAGAAGATTTGCCACCTTTTCTAAATCCCCAGAGTCAAATATCCAGACTAAATTTAGATAGTCCAACTCTTTGGTGTCTTTTAGTTATGCCAACCCCCTCCAAAATTATTTTCTTCTGCTATTAAATCAAATTATTAGGCTCCAAATCATAAACTTCGTTCAACATTTCAATTATTTAAGTTGTTTACTCAATTTCAACCTTGCTTACAACACTCAGTGGATCATAGGCATCTTTTCCATTTTCATCATGCATTTCAAGTTACCCTCGATAGCCCATCAAGAATAGCATTTTAAAAACATTCCAGACTTGAGTGCCCACTACATTAGCTCGAATTAAGCATTGTCTTTCAGCTTGATTTGTTTTATATTACTTGATATTATGGAAAGGCATTGGGAAATTCTCAACCTCTAAACTGATAATCCTGATTACTACACATAATGGATTTTCCTCTCATGGACAAAGATGGGATAAGCAGATTTTGCCTATTATCTATTGTTCTTAAGCAAAGTTTCCAGCTCTAGTGATTGGTGTGCACCTACAAGCAGTATCTACAAAAACTCTACTAAAATATTTTTGCTTAGAAACCATTAATGTTTTTTCTATTTCATTTTTATAAACAGCAAAAGACTTGTCTATCAACGTGCCAAATAATATAAGAAGTGTAATGGAAATTCACTACAAGATCACTATTTCTACCCTGAGAAGAGTTATTAAAAACAACCTTTCTTTTTCTCCACTTACTGCACCTCCCAGTCACCATCCTCCACACACAATTACACTAACATCTTTCCAGTGAGTTCCAGACCAAGTTTGCTAGGGATAACATGTATGTTCTGTTTATTTTAGTATATCTCAAAGTACCTAATATAAGACCCTACACATACTAGCTACTTAGTAAATACTTGCTGTGAAATGTCATTCAATAACAAATATTAAGTAAGACAATTAAATAATTAGAATGATTTTTAGATTCTCCTTAATCTTACATTTGAATTACAAAAGTAATCCATGCCTATTATTAAAAAAAATAAAAACATGTAAAAAAGCAAAATAAGAGTCAAATAAAAAACCATTTTTAGGGCAGCAAAATATTTTGCAAGATAATTCCAAAAGAGTAAATACTCAGATAATTTTTCAAAATCATGGCAAATTTTAAAAAGTATAAATCATATATAAGAATATAGCAGTGAATTTAATTAACATCAAAAAAGTTTAATGTAGTGGTTACGGTAGATCAAGAATGCTTCTTTTTAATGCTGACACAAAAAGGAATGAGAGCTTCACAAACACGGCAGAAGGGTCAGACACAGTGATAAATGGTGTTGTAGACAGATACATGGAGTGCTATGGTAAGCACAGCTAAATACGCCGGGACACACAGCTGTTCCACCGCTTTGTTTAGTGTAAGCATTTGTATTTTTAGTGCCTCCTTTTCAGAAATAAATGCACAAATCTACTCTGAATTTCTCTAAGTATTTATCTGAAATTAGAACTACAGCTCAAGAATCACATTAGTCTCCTAGTCACATTGTTTCATTCTCTGACCCCATCTTCCACCAGCTTCTGAAGAAATACTCAAACATGAAACACAGGTTTTTCTAAGACCTTTATGAACTCCATAGGAAAAACACCATAACTGACTGATTAGTAAGATTTAACAGTCAGGAGGACATTTTATAATGGTAATACTACATACCTAAGTGAGAGAACTTAAAAAGAGTGAAAAAGTATTTTAAAAAACTACAAAAAACCCCAAAGAACACAAAATGAAAAACAAAGCAAGAAAATCACTAATGTTTATGGGAAAATACTACAGATTATAAATGTAAAGGAATCTGCCTCACAATAGCATCCTTAACTACTCTGGTTACTAAGTCTTTTGTAATAAACACTAATTATGAAATACTTTTTGGTAATGTTTACATTAAAATAACAGAATATCCTCAAGGGTCAATCTTGCTTTGAATAGATGCAAGATAATGGGTACATGTGTATTCTTCAGAGTTGAACTGGCTAATTAGAGCCTTAGAAGAATAAGACCATTCCACATAAAGGCTAATCAAAATGACCAAAAAGTAGTAACTACTTATTGATAAATAAAATTGGTTCAGTTCTTCATTCAACAAGTAGTTACTAAGGACCAACTGCATGCCATGCATTATTAGCTAGATGAAATTTGTGAACAAAATAGTCCCTGCTGTCATAGGGCTCACATTCTAGTGGCAAGAGACAAGTAGATCGATAATATGTCATAGAGAAAAATAAAAGAGGAAAAGGGGATGGAGAGCAGGGATTTGAGGTGTTAGGAGACACTGGTATGAGATGGTGGTAGTTTGGGCAATTGGGGAGCACTGGAGGTAAGAAAAAGTGGCCCAAGTCTAGAACAATATGTAAGGAAGACCTAATAGGATGTTGTAACTGTTGGTAATGAATTCTGAGAAAGGAGAAGCGAAGGATAACTCCCACATATTAGGCCAAGAAATCAGAAGAATTGAATTGCCTTTTATCAAGAATGTAAAGACTGTAGGAGTTGCATAGAGAATGGGCAAAATCAGGCTTGGGGTTATTTATGTTATATTTGAGATGTCTTTTGACATCCATGATTTGAGACATCCAAGCAAAAACTATGTTTACACATCTGGATACATGAGTCTGGAATTCAGACTGGCTATTCAGACTTGATATAAGATGTTGAGGGTTCTCAGCATGCAGCTGGGAGACTGCATAAAATTACCTAGGGAGTGATTAAAAACGAGGAAAAAACCTAAGACCTCAATACTGAGACACAATGATGTAAGAGACCTGGGAGTTAGAGGGGGAAATGAAAAAAAGACTAGTGAATAGGATGTTAAAATTAAACAATAATACATTCACAAGTAGGCTCTAGACCCTGTGTGGCATACACGTAGATCACTGAAAACCAGCTCTATGACACTTAACTACTTAGCAACCTCAAGGTTACTGAAGAACTAAGTTGATCCTGAGAGGAGGATCCTCCCAATCCTAGGGAAAGGGTGTTTAACGGGATTCTTGAAGAGCATATATGTGTCCCCTGGGCTGACATAACCACCCATCTGGGAGGTCTAGTGAGTAAAATACAGGTGGACTAGCTGCTTTTATCATGGAACAAAAGAGCAGTGGCAATTTGGGGGTGGGGTGGGGTGGGGGACACAAACCCCAAAATATTTTCCCAACAGGGATTATGAATGCATCTCATGGACCTGGTGTGAGTCATTTGTGTGAGGGGAAGATTATGATTCTCAAGTCCTGTCAAAGGGGGCTTCATGGAGAGGCATTAAATCTTAATATAAAAAATAAATGAAAGTGTCACTAGGATAGAAGGTATAATAGATAGACATAGTAATAACGTCATTAGGATAGAAAGAGTAACAAACAAAGTAGAAACTCTTGATTCTTGTATAGTGAATAGCAGATGAGAGATTCCCTTTGTCAGGGAGCCTTCTGAAAAATCTATGGCAAAATACTTGTGGGAGAATGAATCAATGTCAAATTCCTAGGGACTGCAAAAGCCTCAACTTTTAATCAAATTTAGAATTTTGATTATGATCTAAGATTGGCCATTTTAATTAATAAAGCAAGACTAATTTTGTGACTCCAAAGGACTAGAGACTTATTCTGTAAGAGAGAGGTGATAGGGGCGCCTGTGGGGTATAGTCTGTTAAGTGTCAGACTCTTGGTTTCAGCTTAGGTCGTGATCTCAGGGCCCTCGGTTGAGTTCCAGATCAAGCCCCTCCCTGCTGTGGAGCTTGGCTCTGGGCTCAGCACAGAGTCTGCTTTAAAGATTCCCTCTTCCTCTCCTTCTGCCCCTCCCCTCCCCTCTCAAAAATAAATAAATAAATAAATCTTAAGAGCAAAGTACACTTTTTTGGGGGGGGGGGGCAACTTTTCTCTATCTTGCCCCTGGATAGGCTTGAGACTCTATGTTTTATTAGGAAATGACAAACTTCTTGTTCAAAATGTACGAAATTTTTAACAAAATATTACATACCTAATACTTTAACAAAACCTAGTACTTTAACAAATTACCTAATAATTTAATTACAAGCAACAAATAAACAATTTAGTTAATCGTGATCAACTTTGTCTTAGTAAACTCACTAAATTCCTTATCTCAAATTGTTCAGGATACCAGTGACAATTCTATTTTTTCTACTCAACAATCTATAATTAATACAAGCAGTTTTATGTTCAGAAACAGGTCTCAGAGCTATTTATTATATATTAAGCTCTGTACTTCATAGTATTAAAAAGTTAATATGTTCAAATATTTTTACTTAGAATTTCTATGGATAAATATTCTGTGATCTCAATTTTCAAAGGCTATTGCTCTCAACACCAGTTTCACATTAGAATCTCTCAAGAGCTTTAAAACTGCGCCACTCTGAATTCAAATATTTGGGATGGGGTACATTGGTTACATAGTTTTATAGAACAAACCATCTTAAAATTTAGGGGCTTAAAACAACAAGAATTTATTTGCTAATTTTTCTGCAGCTGGGCCTAGATTTACCTGGATGGTTATTCTGGGGGAAAGCAAAGTATCAGGAAGTCAAAGAGTTGCCAAGAAAACATTGTTTCAACCGATGCCTAGACAGATACAGATTCAAAAACCAGGGAAGGAGCTTGGGAAAATTTAAGCTGCAGGCTGAAACAGAGAGAACCAAGATATACAAAGTAATCTTCAAATCAGCTACCAGAGTTTGAATTTAGGCTATAATAATTTAATTTCATTATAGAACAATACAGCAAAAAACAGAAGCTAGAATTTCTAATGATCTCAAATTATCTAAGAGGTTGTTCATTCCCACAGAAGAGAAGAAACACACACACACACACACACACACACACACACACACACTATCTGGAACAGAATAGAAAACAACTGCTTCAATATTACCATGGATGGCTTTTCTAAGACTGTGAAGAACAAGCATGATTACCTTTAGGAAATATTAATTCAAAAGTGTTGGGCCATGCCACTCTTTCTAGAAGAGCTCATATATTTGCAAAGCATGTATTTTTATTTTAATCTGTTTTCTGTTTAAATCTGTTTTCTCTCGCTTGACTATCAGAACCAAATAGCTTGTTTCCAGAATCAAGTACATTAATACAATATTTTGCAGTTTTGTTAATTAGATATGTAAGAGATGAAAAACAATTGCATAACTAGAATTTCATAAGTGTTGAATTTCAATAATGTTGAGGAGGTAATCTCTTTTTCTCTTGAAAGACAATCTCCACTTCTTATGAAGAATCATTACATCATGTTTCTAGGAACTATCAAATTTCATTAATCAAGAATATCATATTGCTACTTGACCACTATGATTTTTGATGAGAAAAATTTTTGTAATATAGCTTGGATGACTGGGGTATTAGCAGTAAGTAGTCATTTTGACTCAGTATCTTGTTCTTTGTAAGATATGGATTTATTATAGAAGAATCCATGAATTATATATTTTCTTGTGTAAACCACATTTTTTAAAAAGTATGTTTTTCCATTCCCCTATTTATTATACTAAAGGATTACTGGCTCATACAAAATGAATATTTTCTTCTGGGTGTGTTTATATGAAAGCCTTTTTATGGGTTTTCCACAACCACATAATAGTTCAGTAGAGTATTTACTTTAAAAAAAAATCAAAACATCTAGAAAGAATTATTAATATTTAAAGTTGAGGAAAACAATTATATTCTTAATGTGACATTATCTATTAAAGTCAAAAGGAAATAAAAGGAAGCCTCATATTTTGTTCTTTGTACTTACTTTGAGAAAATTTGTAACATTGTATTTCATGAAGAAAAAAATTAGTATATCTCTCTATCCAAGGCACTTTTCAACATGAAGAGTTTTGGTTCATGAAGTTTCCTTAATCCCAAAATAAACTGTATAAATACAAAGCAACAATCTTCCATTAAGTGAGTTTCAGGCAATAATTTATGTGATCCTGTGAAAATCACCCAATTTTACTGAATAATAATAAAAAGGCTTTATTTTAGAATAATCTGTCTGTATACATAAAAGACTGTGTTTCACCATTCCAAGTGGCATCTATATAATAAGCAACAAATGAGAAATCTATTTTTAAGGGAATAATATACTTTGGAAAGAAGTTTATCCTAGTAGACAAGTTTTCCAACAAAGTGATACTATAGCTCCTGAAGACTATATTATATATATGTATTATATTGGGCCATTTTATTTAGCAGACAGATATAATCCTGAATATATTTCAAGATTCTTAACTACTATCTTCCATTTTTTTTAAAGATTTTATTTATTTATTTGACAGAGAGATCACAAGTAGGAAGAGAGGCAGGCAGAGAGGGGGGGGGGAAGCAGGCTCCCTGCCAAGCAGAGAACCTGATGCAGGGCTCCATCCTAGGACCTTGAGACCATGACCTGAGCTGAAGGCAGAGGCCTAACCCACTGAGCCACCCAGGTGTCCCTACCTTCCATTTTTTTTAAAGATTTTATTTATTTATTTGACAGACAGAGATTACAAGTAGGCAGAGAGGCAGGCAGAGTGAGAAGGGGATAAGCAGGCTCCCCGCCGAGCAGGGAGCCCGATGTGGGGCTCGATCCCAGGACTCCAGGATCATGACCTGAGCCGAAGGCAGAGGCTTTAACCCACTGAGCCACCCAGGCGCCCTGCCTACCTTCCATTTTTAAATAGGAGACATCATATAGTATAAAATTATGGAGAACAAAGATCTTGAAGAACAGTGATGAGAACAAAGATGAAATAAAGATATTGTATCTGTTATTGAAAGGATGCAAATCAATATATGGCCTTCCTAAATGCTCATAACTGTTATTTGCAATCAAGAGCATATGGTAATTTTCAAAGAAATGCTTATTGGGTTATAATAATCATTTGAATTTTAAAATACAAATTATCTCTCTGGCAAGTTTTGTTAGATGGCTGTGTCTATTTTCCCAGCAGGCTTACTTATAAAGGAAAGAACACATTTCAAGAATATGCAGGCAAAAATACAGCTATGATTCTATTTATATCAAACATACAAAAATTTTAGGGGAATTTGGAAGTTTCCATGGAAATATATCTTTGAGAAAAATGTAAAGGAAATGAATATTGTAATATTAGTTTGTCAGGGGATCTGGGTAGCTCAGTAGGTTAAGTGTCTGCCTTTATCTCAGGTCATGATCCCAGGGTCCTAAGATTCAAGCCCCACACCAGGCTCTCTGTTCAGCGGAGAGTCTACTTCCCCCCTCTCCTTCTGCCTGCTGCTCCCCCACTTGTGCTCTCTCTCTCTCTTTGTATGTCAAATAAATAACTAAAATCTTTTTTTAAAAAATAAAAAATAAATAAAACTAAATAAATTAAAATTAATTTGTCAAGTAGTTACTGTGAGTTCATTATAGAGATACCATAATTAAGCATTATAGAATGTATAAAAATTAAACACAAAAATAAAGCATTATGAAATATATAGATATTCCTTGAAAATATCATTTCAAAACCGTGTCTTTGAAAAGGTATGTGTAAATGAGGGGACTTAGGGAAGAGGCAAAGTGAGTTGTTGGTTACATTGACACATCAAGTTAATGGCTTCACCATGTCTAATAACCTTTGCTCTGTAACGTTTTAGTCCTTGCCCCATTAATTCTGGACTGACTTTGTGGTTTTGTTTAACCAAAAGAATATGCTAGTGCACTGGTGTGAAAAGGATAATGTGCTAGTTTGAGCTTGCATGTTTCCAGTTACCCTCTCAAAACTCTGAATTGGCCACGAGAACAAGCCCAGGGATGGACTGCTGGAGGAAGACCAAATAAAACATATGTATCATGTCAGCTGAGGTCCTTCTAAACCAGCAGGTACCTGCCAACATGCTAGTTGACCACAAAAGTATAAACAAGCCCATCCAAGAGCATCCAAGATGGCTCAATCAGTAGATCCACTCCACTAATCTCAGATTCTTAAAAAGTAATCAGTTTTAAGCCACTAGGTTTGCAGGTGGTTTATAACACAACAATATTGTGGTAGTAGATAATAAACTATAAGTATCTTATTTATTATCCATGTCAAAAGTTCTGAGAGTCAAAGGGGCTACTATCAATAATTATCCTGGGAAAGAGGCATTAATTGGCACTGCTTAAGCAAAACCTGGCATATTGACATCATATTTATATAACATTCAGTATCAGTCATTAACCAAAGCGTGGTTTTTTTTTGAAACTTATGATGTTTATGTTTTGTTTATTTGGGTAAAGGATACAAAAAATCTAGAAAAATGAAAAAATATCACAACCTCTCACAGTATGTGCATTTAACTTTCAGCTATTAGTAATACAACTTAAAATGACTTACAAAATACAGACATTTATAATATCACCTAGAGAGTTAAGATTGGTTGGTTTACTGGCTCAAAAGTATCACTAAAATAACAACCCCAAAACAAACAAACAAAAAAAATTTCAAATCAGTCTTTGTTATAACCTTCCCTATTCAATAAGTGGCATTAATACTTTTCTAATTCTCCTAATTTTTTCCTTCTTTCTCTCACTTTACTCTTCAGCAAAATCTGATGTCTCAACTTTTAAAATATACACAGAATCTGACTACATTATTGGATCCATTACTATCATCTTGATCTAAGGCACCTTCTTTTCTTACTGAATTATTGCAACAGCCTTCTAACCTCTCTCTCTGCTTCAAACCTTTTACCTCTACAGTCTACTCTTAAATGTAGAGTGATTCTTTTGTACCTTAAATCAGATCATGTCACTTCTCAACTGACTGCCTTCCACTCCCTGCCCATTGCATTAAAGTTACATATTTTAATGCTGTGCTGTCCATTTCAGTAGCCACTAGCAACATGTGGCTACAGATCTTGGTATGTGCATGGTCCAAAAGATGCCACTTTAAGCACAAAATGCATTCTGGATTTGACAGCTCTTGTGACCAAAAAAAAAAAGAAAGAAAAAAAAAACCGTTCAAACTATCTTATTAATAGCTTTATGTTGATTACATGGTTAGAAGATAATGTTTTGTATATGTTGAGTTAAATAAAATATTTTACTAAATTAATTTGTTTTTTGTTTTTATTTTATCTTTTTTAATGTGGCTACTAGATACTGTAAAATTATATATAGGTCTTACAGTATATTTCTATTGGACTGGCCTATGTGATTTGGCCCCTATTACCACTCTGAATTAATCTCTTACTATGCTCCTCCCATTCGTTCATGTTCTCCAAACACCCTTTTGTAATTTACTTTTGTGACCTTCCCACTTTCAGAAATAGCAGGCATGAACCTACGTGGTAACTTTTAAGGGCAATTTTAAGTTTAGTGTAAGGAAATAAAATCTGTAATCTTTTTAAGAAAAACATAACAAAATTCTTACTATGAAATCAAGTAAAAAGTAAATCTTTATTCAAATAAAAAAGAGGGGCACCTGTGTGCCTCTGTCTGTTGAGCTCCCGACTCTTGAAAGCAGCTCAGGTCATGATCTCAGGGTTGTGATTTATCCCTGCATCAGGCTCCATGCTCAGCACAGAGTCTGCTTGAGACGCTCTCTCTTCCTCTCCCTCTGGCCCTCCTCCCACTTGCACTTGTGCTCTCTTTTTCTCTCTAAATTTAAATAAATAAATAATCTTTTTAAAAAAAAAGAATAAAAAAGAAATGACAACAAATGCTAATTCTCAAAAAGTTGAAAAAGACCACAAACATCAAAAACTCGACTCTAGAACAATAACTTAATATTGTGCATACCATAATTCATAACATCCTATGGTCTCTGGCCCTTCATCCTTAGGTCACAACCCTCAAAATATCAGTTCCATGAGCACTAGGATTATTTCTAGAAGTCATTCCTATCTTGGGATGACTAGCCATATAATAACCATAAATGAAAGTTACTAAGAATTATATACATATATCCCATCTAACTCATATCATATGTGATCATATTAAATGTGTCCCCAGCTCAGCTTCTTTTTATCTGGTTTTCCAAAAATGCCTATGGCACTTAAGACACCACCCTACAAAAAAAGGAGTACTATGAAGAGGAATCTGAAATTAAGAAATAGTAATGTCACCCAATTAAAGATTAAAACATACAATTTCTGAAAATTCTACAGAAACATGTGACCACATGACTATTGCTAACTTCGTGGTAAATACTTCCCTAAAGGCTTGGGGTGGCTAATGCCCTCAACTCCTTCAAGTCCTTTCAAATATCATCTTCCCATTGAGGTTATCCTGGCCATCCCATTTAAAATCACTACTATACACACATTTCCTGAGGTGCTTTACTCTGCTTTATTTTTTCCATATACCTCTGTAGACTATAAAATTAACTTACTAAGGTTTGTTTTTTGTTTTTTTTTTTAGACCTGGTTGATTGATCTTCCCAAGTATCAGTGGAATGAAAACACTATGAGAACAAGGATTTTTATAGCTTTTTTTCTGTTTTATTCCCAAAGCTGTGAATCAGGTCTAGAGCAGAGTAACTACTCAATAAATGTGCATTCCGTGAATGAAGAGTCCTGAGCCTTTTATCTTTCTGCCCTGCCAGCCTTACAGGTCTTCAGATTTTTTTCATGTTTGCAAGATGACCAGCAGACATCATCTCTTCAAACAACCAGATACTGAAGAAGGACAAAGAAGTTTTGATTTTTTCTTCTCCTTTGCATTTGTCTAACTCAAGTCCTGCTTTAACATTGGACATTTTCTTCACTATGCTTTTCTATTAATCATATTGTTCCTTTCCTATCATTGTGTCTTGAATGACTATGAGTTATTTTTCCTTCTTTTTAATTTTTCCTCTGTGGGTACATATACTAAATTTATTAATTTTCCTCCAAGCCCTATTTTGCTTCCCCATACATTTTTATTTCTCAACTTTTGCTGCCATAATTTTAGAGGTTTTGCAATTTGTGATCAAACTTCCTTTATAACTCCTGAGTTGTTTAAGAGACAGTTTCGTGTATGGTTTTCATATAATCCGCAGATGAGTAAGAGAATTTTTCTTGTTGTTTTTAATATATAGTTTTACTGCACTGTGATCAGAGAATGTGGTGAACAATTCTTATTTTTTAATATCCTGGGATGTTTCTGTGGCCTAAAAAATGGAATTTGGTCATGAATATCCACCCACACTCATTTTTTAAAAATATTGCTGCTTTTTTTTTTAATAACTAAACACACATTTCTGCAATAGTGATTACCAGGGCCTTTTTTTTTAAAATTTTTTAAAGATTTTATTTATTTGACAGACAGAAATCACAAGTAGGCAGAGAGGCAGGCAGAGAGAGAGGAGGAAGCAGGCTCCCTGCTGAGCAGAGAGCCCGATGCAGGGCTCCATCCCAGGGTCCTGGGATCACGACCTGAGCTGAAGGCAGAGGCTTTAACCCACTGAGCCACCCAGGTACCCCTATTGCTGCATTTCTTAACAAAGCACATAATTTATCCCAGTTGGATCTATTAGTTGCATTTAGCTATACAGTCAAACAATCCTACCTAAAACTAAGTATCACTAAAGCAAATAAGACTGTTAAAATTGGCATCACTGGAAAATTAGAAGTTTCTGAAGGCATTATAGAATAATTCGTTTACATCTTATAAATAAAAAGTGCTGTATTAAGAGATTTCTTCTGTTTGTCACTTAGGAATATAAGAAAGAAGAAAAATAAATAAAATCTATACTTGTTACTTTACCATCAGTTCATTCAGAGAGATGAGTAAGACATTTTCTACTTATACCATGCTTTTTAAAGAATATGATGGGGGCGCCTGCATGGCTCAGCTGGTTGAGCATCTGCCTTCTGCTCAGGTCATGATCCCAGGGTCCTAGGATGGGGCTCCACGTCAGGCTCTCTGATCAGTGGGGAGCCTGCTTCTTCCTCTCCCTCTAACCTGCTTCTCTCTATATATCTGTCAAATAAATAAATAAAATATTTTTTTTTAAAAGAATATGGTGAAAACTGTCACCAAACCCATTCAACATGCAGATTTAAACATTAAGTGTGGTGTAACTGGATCAGTGTAACTTTGGTCCAAAGGATAAAAAGGAAATGGGGGCATTGGAGTGTTTCTTTTCGTTTCCCATAATTCCCAAATTATCAATCATGAAAATGTCTGAGCTTACCACACGTATATTTAAGATTTTATAATAATTTCAAGAAATAGACTCTGAACTATAGAGAACAAACTGAAGGCAGCTGGAGGGGAGGAAGGTGGGGGATGGGTTAAATGGGTGATGAGGATTAAGGAGGGCACTTGTGATGAGCACTGGGTGATGTATCTAGGTGACAGATCATGAAATTCTACCCCTGGAACTAATATTATACTGTAAGTTAAATAAACACTTGGAAAGAAAAAATAATAATATCAAGACAAGTTCTGTTGTATTTCTATGTAAAAGTTTCCTCAAGGAAAGGGATGGAAAGCTACAAAAATCTATTTTTCTCTAACCCTAAATTTGATTTAATTTCTCAGTCTTTGTGATGCAGCTCTCTGTAAATATTGTATTATGTCTTATCTATTTCTGAAAAGGCAAAGCCAATACAAAGAATCTTTCTGTAGCTTGTTTTTTGTTTGGTTTTGTTTTTAGCAGCATGTCACACTAAATTCTTCTGAATTCCCACTGCTTTAAAATGTGACTTCAAGATCTACTAGATTTGTAGGTGGGATGGATTTCAAGGATTTTGAACTTGAATGCATTCTGATTATTTTTCTTTCCTTAACAAAATTGCAAGGAAATCTTTCTTATAAAATGCTGTTGTAGACAGGGAGCTGGCTGGCTGCAGCTTTATATACAGCTTTGCTTTCCCTGTGGGAGATGAATAATAATTGTTTTGTTTCTAGAACATCACAGAGTAATATGAAATTTGCAGAGAATAATAAACAGAACCTAGGCTTAGCTCCTGCCTCTGAATCACCAGCCAGATCAAATGAGCACTGATGTCGTACAAAGTGAATGTAATGTTAACTCTCTGCAGTAGAAATAAAAATACTTCACCTGCTAACATATTTCAAAATGACTTTATAAAGAGATGGCTTGA
>PISX010030895.1:0-18102 GCA_004024625.1 Mellivora capensis
TCTGCTCTAATCTTGATTATTTCCCTTCTTGTGTGTGGAGTTGGCTTAATTTGTTGTTGATTCTCCAGTTCTTTAAGGTGTAGAGACAGCTGGTGTATTCTGGATTGGATGGCTATGTATTTCCCCCTTAGGACCACCTTTGCTGTATCCCATAGGTTTTGGCCCGAAGTGTCTTCATTCTCATTGGTTTCCAGGAATTATTCAAGTTCTTCTTTGATCTCCTGGTTGATCCAAGCATTCTTAAGCAAGGTGGTCTTTAGTTTCCAGGTGTTTGAGTTCCTTCCAAACCTTTCCTTGTGATTGAGTTCCAGTTTCAAAGCATTGTGATCTGAGAATATGCAGGGAATAATCTGTCTCTTGGTATCGGTTGAGCCCTGATTTGTGACCCAGGATGTGGTCTATTCTAGAGAAGGTTCCATGTGCACTTGAGAAAATGAGTCATCTGTTGTTTTAGGGTGGAATGTTCTGTATATATCTATGAGGTTCATCTGGTCCAATGTGTCATTCAATGCTCTTATTTCTTTATTGATTTTCTGCTTGGATGATCTGTCTGTTACTAAGAGAGGCATGTTAAGATCTCCTACTATTAGTGTATTCATATCAATTGACTCATTATCTTGATTAATAGTTTTTTTTTTTATGTAATTGGCTGCTCCCATATTGGGGGCATAGATATTTACAATTGTTAGATCATCTTGGTGGATAGTCCCTTTAAGAATGATGTAGTGTCCTTCTGTATCTCTGACTACAGTCTTTAGTTTAAAATCTAATTTATCTGATATGAGAATCACTACCCCAGCCTTCTTTTGAGGCCCATTGGCATGAAAGATACTTCTCCATCCCTTCACTTTCAGTCTTGGTGTATCCTTAGGTTCGAAATGGGTCTCCTATAGACAACATATGGATGGGTCCTGTCATTTTATCCAATCTGCAACCCTGTGTCATTTTATGGGTGCACTGAGGCCATTCACATTGAGAGTGATTATTGATAGATATGTGTTTATTGACATCGTGTTACCTTTGAAGTCTTTCTTTCTGTAGATTGTTGCCATATTTATGTTCAATGATATTCTTAGGATTTTTTCTCTTTTATAGAACCCCCCTTAATATTTCCTGCAGTATTGGCTTGGTGGTCGCATACTCTTTTAAGCCTTGCCGGTCTTGGAAACTCTTTATATCTCCATCCATTTTGAATGTCAGTCTTGATGGATAAAATATTCTGTCTGCATGTTTTTCTCATTTAGTGCCCTAAATATATCTTGCCAGCCCTTTCTGGCTTGCCAGGTTGCTGTGGACAGGTCTGACGTTATTCTGATGGGCTTTCCTCTGTATGTAAGGAGCTTCTTTGTCCTAGCTGCCTTCAAGGGAGTTTCTCTAGAATTATGATTCCTCATTCTTACTATCAGGTGTCTCGAGGACTTTTGAGAATCTAAAATCTTGGCGGGGGGGACCATTCTGCCTCTAGTACATGAACGCTGGTTCCATTTGCGAGATTGGGAAAATTTTCATGGAGAATTTGTTCCACTATATCATCTAGACTTCTTTCTTTCTCCTCCCCTTCAGGGATTCCAATAATTCCGACGTTGGAATGTTTCATGGCTTCATTTATTTCCCTAATTCTGTTTTCGTGGCTTCTAAGCTGTTTGTTCCAGGCTTCCTCCTTTCTCTCTATCTGTTTGTCTTCCAGATCACTAATTCTATCTTCTGTCTCAGTTACCCTAGCTTTTAGGGAATTTAGATTAGATTGGAACTCATTGAGAACATTGTGAACATCATCCCCGGTGGCTTTCGGTTCTGTCCTAATCAATTCCATTTTGTCATCCATGGCTTTCTCCAACCTAGCTATTGCCTGGATAATTGTTAGCCTGAGCTCCCTTTCTGACAAATTGTCTATGTCGATAGCCATTAGCTCTGTTGCAGAAGGCCAGCCTCTGAATTTTTCTTCTGTTGGGCATTCCTCCTCCTAGTGATTTTGGTGAGAGATGGATGAACAGATGTAGCTTCTATCAAGTTTTTATGTCTATTTGTTCATTTGTTTTCTCTTGCCTCGATAGCTTTTGATGGTTTTGGAGGTTTAGAGGAAAGCAAACTGCACCCAGACCTCCCTCTCAGAGAGAAGCCTCAGTCTGTTCCCCTCTGGGTGCTGCAGAGCACATAAATTCCCCCTTGGCTGCTGGCAGAGCACGTTCCCAGTCACGGTCCCCGGGGACGCAGGAACTCCTGCTTGTACCCAGAACCACGACAGCAGCGGCTGTCTGGGCAACTCCAGACTGCCAGAGAGGTTCCCAGCAGCGATTGCACACTGAGATTTTCCCGCTGGCCAGGGCTGGGAGCACTCAGACTTTCTGGGTCTGAGAGCGCTGGGCTGGCGCCTTCACACAGCTCTCTCAGGGGAGGGTGTGGGGCGCAACTCAGATTCTGATAGCGCAGCGTGGCGCTCATGTGGGGACTGCAAAAAGGCTGTGGTTTTGCTGGCTGGAGCCTGCGCGCTCCTCTCTCAGGTGGAGGTGTGGGGCGTGACTCAGACTCTAATAGCATGGGAAAGTGCGCTCGTGGAGAGTGCATAAAGGCTGTAGTTCTGCCAGCAGGCGAGGCTCCCAGCCCCTCATGGGAGCCGCCACCCAGGAGCTCTCAGGCATGCTTGTGGCTCAGGGACCATGACCTGGTTTCTTCGCCACACTCTCTCTGGCTCAGTGCCAGGGGTGGCTGTTCTCGGTCCAGGGACTTAAGCCTCTGTCCCTAACCGTCTGGATTCTCACAATTTCCCCCCACAGTCCTTTGCTCTTTTTGAGTGCTTTCAACCAGACTCCAAGTTAATGCTGGTCCCCAGTCACAGGGAACTCTTGTAGTGGGGTATTACTTTCCAATGGGTTGCTTCTGGTGGCTCCCTCCCCCTTTTATCTTCCGATTATCAGTCCGATGTTCCCACTCCGCTTTACCTGCCCATTGGCGCCTTCTGCCCCCATAGAGATCCAGACGTGTATAATTCTGATCTCAGGCTGATTTCATGGGTGATCAGAGTTCTTTGGTAGGTAATCAGCTCACTTTAGGGTACAGGTTGAAACGGCACCTCCTCCAGTTCCCTGCCATCTTGTCTCCAAGCCTATATAAATCTTATTGTCTTGTAAGGGCCTACTTAGCCAGAGGGAGCCATTTTGTTGTTTATGCAGTAAACTTAGATTGACACTGCCCCTCCCAGAGGAACTTACTTAAAAGCAAGTCCGGGAAAACAGTCCCAGGTAGCATAGCCCAGATACAAGGGTGGGTCAGGCCAGGTGGAGACATCCAATCAGTGGGGTGCGCATACTGTCTCCCTAGCTACCAAGGAGAGTGGGCCCCGCCTTTTGGGCACCAATTCTGACCAAGGTGATAGGTTAGTTCAAATATCTACTAGCGTAAATTGAAATTCAATTGGCCACCCGTGTGTGACCTAGCGTGACTGTGTAGTTTTCTCTGTGTGTTGTAATCTCATTGGTCACCTGTGTGTGGCCAGGCTCAACCACATGGCCTTTGCTCTATAAAAGTTAGTTTGTGAGGCTGGGAGAGGTCGCCTCTTTGTAAGAGACGGCCCCAACTGGTTGGTTTGATTCTTGATGCTTGGCACGAAATAAATATTTGCTTGACCTTTGCTTTGTATCAGGCTCGCTCCTTTTATCATGGACCCATTATTGGGGGACCTTTCAATCTGTTATATCTTGTAACTTTTTACTTACTGTTATATCTTGTAACTTTTTACTTACTGTGTTACTTTATTATAGGTACTTTTATCTTTGTTACTTTTAATTGACTGGAAAAATAGTGCAAATTACACATTGTTAAACTCCAAAGTTCTAAATATTATATGTTGTCATGATTATCGAAGGTGAAAGGGGCAATTAATAAAGATAGAAATTGGAGAGTATAGATGTGTTTTTCCTTCTAAAAAATCTTCATTTTTTATACATCTATACTCATTTATATACCTTCTGATATCCTACTACTTGTAATTATAGTTCATGGCAGTAAAGTAGGGCTGAGAGAAAAGAAAATACCAGATGTTAAAAAGGAAATTACTCAGCAACTTATTAAAGATGAGTTTGCAGCTTATTGAGACCCATAAATTATGTAATAGCATTTTATATACATGACATATTTTAAAGATATATGTATCTTATATACACATCTATAATAGTAATTTTTTCGAGTAAAAACTATTTCATTATGGAAGATTTTAACATAAATAAAAGTAGAGAGAACAGTGTAAGGAAACCCTGTATATTTATCACCCATCCTAAAAGATTATAAACATATAGCTAATCTAGCTTTACTTATTACTCTTCATTCTTCACTCCCACCTCTGCAGAACCAGTTTTATTTATTTATTTTTCTAAAGACTTTATTTATTTATTTGACAGAGAGAGATACAGCAAGAGAGGGAGCACAAGTAGTGGGAGAAACAGGCTTCCCGCCAAGCAGGAAACTAGATGTGGGGCTCGATCCCAGAACCCTGGGATCATGACCTCAGCAGAAGGCAGATGCTTAATGATTGAGCCACCCAGCTGCCCCTGAAGAACTAGTTTTAAACAATTCTCATAATTCTGTTCATAAACACATCAGTTATCATACTTACTAAACAGGAAATATTAACATGTTTTATGGATACAGATACTATGATGTTTATAACTATTTGATGTTACATAGTTATATAGCTACAAATAGTTGTTTAAATTCATGGCAATCTTTGTTTCCTTATTATAGGTTACAAATCAACTGGAGCCGTTCAGAATCAGTCAGGTAGTATTCCAGTTTGTTCCTGGTGTCTTCAGAAGGTCAGGACTATTCGAATGCTGTTAAAAATAAGACAATAGTTGATATAATTTTTTATGGTAAATTTAACCAAAACCCACAAATAATTTTTGTATTTTTAAAAGATTTTATTTATTTATTTGACAGAGAATGAGAGAGAGAGAGAGCACAAGCAAGGAGAGTAACAGGCAGAGGGAGAGGGAGAAACAGGGAGCCCGATGCAGGCTCGATCCCAGGACACTGGGATCATGACCTGAGCTGAAAGCAGCTGCCCAACTGACTAAGCTGCTCAGGTGCCCCAATTTTTGTATTTTTCTTTCAACATTTGGTTCAATCTTTCTTTATAGACAATCTATAAAGAAAAGAAATTAATACATTATCCCTAATTTCTTTTATCTTGCCATTCATGGAATTAATACTTTGTACATGGTGCTATTAAGCTGGGAAAAGTTGGGGACCCTCACGTGACCCTGGGTGAGGTCTGTGCTGACCAATGTTGCTACAGAGTAGAACACGCTCTGGTTGTAGTGGGGTTTTCATCTTGGAACAGTCACTGCTTGGTGTGCTGGGATGATGCTTTCTGAAAACCTAAATATTCTTATTCCTGGATAATTCCTTCAACAAGAAGCAAAGAAGGGGGTAAGCCTCAAGGACAGAGACTTCCTTATGTTCCACGTTACTGCTGGAGCTGTAGAATCCCTGGCTTTAGCAGGTTGCCTTGCATGATGTTTTCTTCACCCAGAGACTGGAACTATATTGTCTACCTGTGGAGGGAGAACCTCTGTGTCCTTTCCTCACCATGAGTCAGGGTCACTGCACCTTAAAAGACCAGCTGGGTGTTGCATTCCCTCTACTTCCTTACTTCTGTACCCATATACTAAGTTCTATCCCCTGTCTTCTCCACTGTCACTTTTCCATCAGTGTGGGCAGTAATATGGTCTTCCCAGTGAGCCAGAGGGGAAGTAGGAGGCCTCATTCAGGTATCTAGCCCTCAGCCTTCCATTCTTACACTGATTATCAGGCCTACTTTAAGAGTATGGGAGACTTTCCCAGCTATTAATAAAGTAATTCACCATTTTCCATTTGGCTCCCACTCAGCAATCCTTGTATGTTATATTCCGTAACATAACTCTAGGGGAAAAGGGGGTAGTGGTGGAGGAGAAAAGAGTTTTAGAGTCTGAGGTCCCAAACTCCAGCCTAACTCCCAACATAAGGGCTGCTCCTTATGGGGTTATTGAGAATGTGCGCGACATTGCAGGATTTATACACTAAGTTATCTTGGATAGCTTAAATAATGGTTCTTTTTTCTTTTTCTTTTTATTGAACTTTTTTTTTTTTTTAAATAAAGATTTTACTCATTCGAGACAGAGAAAGAGCATAGAGGGAGAGAGAGGGGGAGGAGCAGATTCCCCACTGAGCAGGGGCCCAATGTGGGACTTGATCCCAGGACTCTGGGACCATGACCGGAGCCAAAGGCAGGGGCTCAGCTGTCTGAGCCAACCAGGTGCCCCTCTTGAGCTTCTTTTAGATATGTTGTAGCTAATATGTTTGCAAATTAGAGAGTTCATGTCAGTAGAAATAATTTCTCAGGTTTCTTTCCCAGGAAAGAATCTGGATCCTCACATCATGGACCTATTTTCTTCTTTTGCAACATTTATTTTCTGCTTCAAACTCATGTCATTTAACTTTAGGTTCCCCCGACTCCCATTTTGTGATATCTTCTCTTTTTGTTGCTTTTCTGGACCTTCATCTCCTCTGTGAAACTGTTCCTGGTGTTTTCCCCCTTTGTTTCTAGTTACCAAACTGTGCTTGACCATTTTAACCAAAATCAATCATCCTAAGGTCTCCTGCTCCCCAGTTGCTACAGGTCCCCCAGTTGGGACATTTCTATAAATTAGTTCAGGGTCTCTGCCAGAGGAGCACAATAAAGCTAAAACTGTGGATCAGAATGTATCTTATAGGAGACCAGGGACAAAGCAAGAGGGAGTTAGAGTTGGGGCATCCTTTAAGTTTCTTTAAATGAGCCACTCACTGCTCACATGTCCATGGTTTTTACCTGGTTCTGATCATGAAGGGCCTGGAGTGGGCATTCTTTGTTAATTGCAGAACATAATTATGGGAAACCCAGGGCAATATTGCACCAGAGTAACCTGACCTTATACTGTGAAAAACTTTCTTTCTAGAGAGCAGCCCCAACTGAGTTAATAGTTGTTTGTGAAAGGGAAAATATGTATCAGTTTATATCACCATTCTATGTTGGAATAGTGTATGACAGTATATATTATGGAAATAGAGTAGGAAGCTTATCTTTTTTCCAGAGGCCACTATTTAATCTTTTAAGCACATCTAGTATGTGTGATGATGTGGAAAATGTCAGAAAAGACAAACTGGTTAGTTCTTAATGTAAAATAGTCATCATAAAGTTTTTCAAACCACTTATTCCTCTTAATAATTTACTTAAAAGCAAGTCTTAATAATTTACCTTTTGCCTTGGTTCATTAGGTCAAATGCCTCATTGATTTTGTCAAAAGGCAGGGTATGAGTCACCAATATATCCAGATCAATTTTCTTCTTCTTGTAGTCAGTAACCAGCTTTGGGATTGAATCGATGCTTTTCCAACCTGTAATTTGGCCAGAATGCCAAGTAAAGACATGGATTTGACAGGAGTTAGTTTAATCAGTTTGTTGAATGAATGAAATTACTAGGTTGCTTCTTTAATTTTCTACACTTGTATTTTTTAAAAAGCTTTTCTTAATAAGAAATGTTAAAATTAGTTCCTATTTCTAGATAAGGAATTATCTCAGTTTGGTCAAAGTTTACCTTTGTTCCTCTGTGTTGGTTCATTTTAATGCAAACTGAATTTCAGTGTGCATATTGTAATTATCCATACATACAACATATTTACTTTCAAATAATTCCTAGAATAACTTCTATGCAGTCTCTAGATGTATTATTAGGCATTCAATATTTAAACAATTTTCCTTTCCATTCAATAATGTTTGTTATAAGAATTTGCATACGACTATGGGGAAAATTAAAAGAGGAAAGAAACTGACCACCAAAACATGTTCCATTTACAGTACGGCCCATTATTAGCTCCACTGGAGATATCATCAATCCTGTCATTTCAGAGTCTACTCCAATGAAAGTACATGACCCCCAACCTGCTGTTGTACTGTCCAGGGCTGCTCTCTGGAAGTCAAACAAAAAGGATTAGCTGAGTGCAACTGCCCCTCAGAACAATGTATTACTTAAAATATAACCCCTGGGAAATTTTACTAGTTACCAAGCACATTTAGATATAGCTTTAAGAAAAACATATACTGGGGCGCCTGGGTGGCTCAGTGGGTTAAAGCCTCTGCCTTCCACTCGGGTCATGATCCCAGGGTCCTGGGATCGAGCCCCACATCGGGCTCTCTGCTCAGCAGGAAGCCTGCTTCTTCCTCTCTCTCTCTGCCTGCCTCTCTGCCTACTTGTGATCTCTGTCTGTCAAATAAATAAATAAAAAACCTAAAAAAAAAAAAAAAGAAAAACACATACTGGCAACAGGCCTTTGGGGGAGAGGACGATATATAGCCTTGAAACTGAGCAGCTGGGAACACCTGGCCTGCTCAGGGCGGAACACCGCCTGCTTCATTTTTCCTTAACCGCCCCCTTCTCTTCCCCAAAGCACCTGGGGCTAGTTAGATAAGTCCTTTAAATGTGCTTGTTCAATTATAAACTTTGTACTGCTTGTACAGACATATTTTGTCCTCCTTCTTGTTTATCTACAAGGCATATGACTAATGTTTGACCTTCATCGGCTCTTCTGTTGGTTTTTGTTTCTATCTAATAAAAGCGAGACTGAGGAGTTGCTCCGGGCAACAGTCTTTTTGACTGTTGTCCCCTGCTCCCTTTCTCTTGCAGCTGACTTGTTTGTGCCTCATTCTTCTCACGTTCAGCTGAGTAAGCAGAAAAAGTAGAACATGAACTCTAGAGTAGGTATGTACAATACCTGAGGGAAAATTTATACAACTCTGCATATAAGACAAGATTATTCAAGCTAAGGAGGTTTCGGTATTGTTGATTGATACTTGAAGCTCCACTGTTCAGTTTCAGATGGAACATTCATTAAAAATTTGAACTTCATCAAAAAAGATATTAAAAAGAAACAGAGCCTAATAATTTTTTCTATTTAGTACCATAGTTAGGCTGAACCTGGAATGTAGATCATTGCATATCAAGAAAAAAAAATACGTAAAGTTAGGAAAGAACTCTAGAAGATGTATCTTATAAATTCTAATCAAGTTTTCTGTGATCTGCCGTGGGTATGTACTAAAATGTGCAATTTCAGAGACATAAAACACAATCCTTGAAGTCCGGAGGAGAGGCTGAATAAGTATTTACTAGAACCTAGGAAGCGAGGTACACACTGTAAACTTAGTATATCTCAACGTAGGCTAGATTAAAAAAAATGCTATTTAAAACAGAGAGCAAAACAGTTAAACAGAATCTGACATTGGCTGGTGCTCATAAAACATTTCTTCTGCTTCCCTACATTATTTAACTCTCATAGTTAGGTGGAGTTATGTCACTAACTCTGGGCCATGGGCTGTGGGCAGAAGTGGTATGTTACCTCATAGACAAAACAGAAAAGCCACTGTGCAACCTGCCAGCTGTCCATTCTTCTGCTGTAACAACCAAGATGACCTCACGTTGAGATTGTGAAGCCGAAAATGTGAACTTGATTAAGCCTTGATTGCTGAGTCACTGCAAGGAAGGCAGTGGTCCAGGAGAGTTGCACTGATCTTCCCATGACAGAGAAAACCGTATTATGGTAACTTAGTGGAAGTTTGGGGTTAATACAAAAATGCCAAGGATTGAAAATGTAAAGAAATGTAAGAAATATATAAACTTGTTGATGGCCATTCCACAAGAAGCTACATGGTAAGTAGATGAACATTTAAATCTTTTGAGACTAATCTTAAAGAAGAAAAGTGTGAATTTTGTTTTATGTCCTTTACCATAGTCCGTGCTCAACTTAATTCTGACTTGTTGGGGCAATTTTTACTTTTACAAAAGTCTCAATAGGAAGTATAGCTTTTTTCATCACCGATCACTGTATAAAAGAAGAAATTAAAAAAAAAAGATTTTATATATTTATTTGAGAGAGAGCGAGAATGAGAGAGCACAAGTGGGGGAGTGTCAGAGGAGAGGGAGAAGCAGACTCCCTGCTGAGCAGGGAGCCGAATGGAGGCCTTGATGGGGGGCTCAGTCCTAGGAGCCTGGGATTATGACCTGAGCCAAAGACAGATGCTTAACTGACTGAGCCAACCAGGTAATCCCCCTTTTCTTTGTCCGTCTGTCTTACTAGCTATATGATAGATGCAGTGACCTAGAACTTTTAGAATGTGTTTGAAATTTTTATTTGAATAAATGTTTATTGTTTTGAGAATTCATAACATTTCTAAATAGCAACTCTTCTACATATGCACTTTTTATATGGCAGAAGTATTTTTGTTTATGCTGCATAGAGAGATCCGTGGAGAGGGGAAAATTCATAGACTTGTTACCTGAAGCTAGCTATTTATATTGACTCCTACTTTCTGGTTTAGTTTTAAAGTGTTTTTCCTGTTTGCCTTTTTTTTTTTTTTTAAAGATTTATCCATGTGAGCGAGAGAACATGCAGGGGAGAGGGTTGGAGGGAGAGAGAATCCTGAGTGGACTGCTTGCTGAATACTGAGCTCAATGTGGGGCTTGATCCCATGACCCCAAGATCATGACCCAAGCTGAAATCAAGAGTCTGATGCCCAACTAACTAAGTCACTCAGGTGCTCCCCCACCCCCGTTTGCCTTTTCTACATTTCTGGAGCTTTGCTCAAGTGAGGAATTCATCTCCTTAACAATAACTTAGTTAAAAATGGGTATTATATGCAAGTACAAGGTTTTATTTTGAAGCTTCTGATAACTTTTGATGAGAATTACTTTTACTTCTCAAAACTATTAACATCAGTTATTGTAACTTTCTGATTGTTCTGTTGGATTCTTTAGCCTGCCTTAGAGAATTAGTGGTCATTGAACTCAAGTTCATACACATTACTGGAATCTCCTCTACACCTGAGAAATTTAGCTTTCCTTAGTTATGGAAACTTGATGGATGGGTAGGTAGCTAATTTTTTTGTGATTAAATAAATCCATCTATTCTTATTTGGATTCTCTGGTAAAATTCTGTTCCATAGTTTAAATAATAAAAGAACCTGCCAAGTTTTAGATCAAGTGGTTCTTGACTTGAGTAACTTGTAAAAAAATATTGGTACCTGGGCCTTAGGCTCATGAGAATATCCTGGGGTATGGTCCTTGCATTGGTACTAAAAAATGTACCAAATGTAACAACTCCCCAGGCATTTCTAAAGTGTAGCCAGTGTTGACAACCTCTGTACCGGAAAAATAAGGTCAATAGGCTGAATTTCAGTGTTTGAAAAAAATTTGAGCTGTGGAAAGTAGAGCAGTGGATGTAGCACATTGTAAGTTGCAGATGCCAAGGATTATTTAAAAAGCAGGGTCTGAAGCATTGAACACAGGGCAGCAGTACAGGATAAGGAGCTCTTAATGCATGCATTTTCAGTAACAGCTAACATTTATTGAGTGCTTATTACCTGCTAGGTAATAATTTAACTTTAAGCGGTTACATTATTCCGGTGAAACCATCCTGAGTGGAGAGACGCAGGCAGGGAGCCTGGTGCTTCCCGAAGCTCCTCCCCAACTCCATTCTCTTCTGGAGAACGCTTGAGTTGGATAAGAACCGAGGGGAAGAACTGTACAAAGCCTGCTACTGGGAGGTTAAAGTACAGAATTCTATTTTCTATAACCTCCCCAGAGGAGGGTTTTGGGAGCCTTCATTGAGTGAAGTCGTAAATAAAAGGGCATAATGCCATAGTTACTCACAGAGCTCACTCATGAAATAAGAATTCATGGGCAGATAATTAGTTGATAAACTGGTCATCTCATAATACAAAGCAAAACCCTACTTAGCGTCTTTGAGCAAATAAATAGGCATCAAGTGAACCTTCATTGGAGAGTGAGGCTGGGCAGTCTGGCAAGCTAACTTTTCTGTGTGTTATATCTGTGGTTGGCTCTTTACCCCACTTTCTAGAGTAGAATAAACAGGGCTGGCTTTGTGGGTCTCCAGCTGGTGTAGTCACTTAGGGCCCTGTGCCTAGACAGGTCTGCAAATTATGTAGGTTGTCTGGAGAGAAGAAATCTGAATGATACCGAATTGTAGTGTTTAGGAAAAAAAAATCCACTTTTAAATTTTGCAGTGTGTGTGTATTTAATATATTGAATATATTTGAAAATTTCAGATTTATGATGTGGACCTAATTTTGTAGATTGCTAACCTTTGACCTCTCTGCTTTTAGGTGGAGTGGAATACCTCCAGCTGTTAGGGGTGATATTGTGTCAGCCTATCTTCTTCCCTTCTCTAAATCTGCCTTTTTTGTTTTTTTCTTTCTCATTTCTCATAGGCACAATTCTCTTAAGATTTTCATTTCTAAATTTTCTCTTTTTACTGAATTTCATGTGGAAGGATATACAGAAATATTAATAACTAAGTAAATATTAATATTTATTAGTTAAATATTAGTAATAATACACACAATCTAATGTTATTAATAAATATTGTATATATAAATATATAATATAACATAAATATAAAATAACTATTCATTATAAACATATTGCCAATGTTTATTAATGTTAATAAATATAAATTATTATATACTATTATAAAAAATATACATACCATGGTTTCAGGTCCACCTGCACAGTCAAGAGCAAAATCCACACCTCCACTGGTCATTTCAATGATGACCTCCTGGATGGGTTTATCTAGGTTTCTAGGATTGAGGCAGTCAGTGGCTCCAAGGGCTTTGGCCTTCGTAAACTTCTCACTGTTGATGTCAATAGCTATGATTCTGGAAGCTCCTGCTGCTTTACAACCCATTATAGCAGAAAGACCAACTCCTCCTAGGCCAAAGACAGCACAAGTAGAACCAGGGGTGACCTGCAGGCAGGAAAATAATAAAATAACTTTTTTTTTTTTTTTAAAGATTTTACTTATTTGACAGAGAGAGACACAATGAAAGAGGGAACACAAGCAAGAGGAGTGGGAGAGGGAGAAGCAGGCTTCCCACGCAGCAGGGAGCCCAATGAGGGGCGGATCTTAGGACTCTGGGATCATGACCTGAGCCAAAGGCAGATGCCTAAGACTGAGCCATCCAGCCGCCCCTATAAAAGGAAGTGGCCTCATTTTTTTTTTTTTTTTAAAGGAATAGAGTGAGCTGGGGGCAGGAACATAAAAATAAAAGACTGCCTGTCATAAAACAAGATGATAGAGCCAATGGGGGAAATCTGCCAATATGAAAATGAATGGTCATTGGCTAAATATGGGGAATCATTTGAATGGCATTAGAATTATCAGCTCATGAGAGGCAAATCCAAGTGAAAATAAGCTCCTTGTTTCCTCTTTCCTTTAACTGTTACCAGGACAAAATTTTAAAACCCACATATTTTAAAGGGTTTATTGTTTTCCTTTTTCAAAAGATCGTAATTAATTTATATTTTTAATAAGTCTTATTTGGTTTATTAGTGTTATAGTTGGTTTTGAATGAGCACAGATGTTTCTCTATATGTAAATTAGCTCACATCCCAAATCATCAGTTAATTTAAATGGAATGAAATCTAGATTTCTTTGCATCACACTGAAGGGCTTTTAGAGCTGACCTGCTGACTTCTAGCTTCCTCTCTGTGGTAGTTCCATTGCTACAACACAGCACACTGTTGCCAATCCCTTTCCCCATCCTCAGTTCATGCTGTTTCCTCTGCCTGATGCACTTCTCACCATATTTCTTCTCATTAAAATGTGACCTATACTTCTAGGCCTAACTTAAATGATACTCTCCCTATGAAACTTCTCTTGATTCTTCAATCAGGAATTAGTGCCCACCTTTTTGCTTTTTTTATGTTGTATTTATAATCTGCCTTGGTTGATTGATTTTGTATTTGTGTGTTTCTTCAAAAGACTAAGTTCTTTGAAGGCTTATTATCTTCCACATTGCTATTAAGGGTATTCTGTATGTTGTGTCTTTAATAAATGTTTGTTGCACTGAATTACATAAAATTAGAATATACAAGATGATAAGGAAAGTTGCTGTGACTGAGATGTGTTATTCTGTAGAATGGTATAACAGTAAAAAAAAATACTACAAAGAGACATGCTTAAGTAATATTTTCTAATGATGATGGGAAACTGTTCAAATTAAATCATAAACAAAAGGGAAAGAGGAATCTGTCCACAGGGAGTAGTGATACATTCTAAATTGGAAACAAAATTGTTAATGAATGGAGAGAATGAGTGTCTCTTTAATTTATGCATGATATTAGGCATGCATACACTAACTTTTGCTACTCAGGGTGAAATAAAACATTTTTTTACAAATACTCAGAATATTTTCTATGTACACAATGTACTATTTAATATTGTGGCATGTGTTCACTATAGTTCTAAATATATTTCTCTAGAGACCGTGTTCAAAAGTTTGCCTGCGTCATTGAGAGTAGAAAGGCATTTTTCTCACTGGGGCAATGTTGTACACAGTGGTTGTACACAGCTCACAACCATATAATTAGAATACACTGTATTAATTGTGTTAAACGACTAAATGGCTGTGTGTAAAAGTGCATTTGATTGCAGTAGGTGAAAGGGTTACATAAATATCCCTCTCCCCATTTGAGAATAGGACTATACATAGTGGATGCTTATCTATTTGTAGACAACACTGTTACAGGACACTTTCACGCTTCCAAAGATCTCTGTGACATGTGGTTAATTTGGCAGTAAAGGATATGAGCAGATTAAAAAGAATTAGGAGTCCTGGTCATCCTGGATGCAGGTTATACAATAATTATACAAAGTTGTTTCATTACTTTTTTTCCCAGAAGTATATATATAGTATAAAGAGTATAAAGCTCTTGCCTTTTGGCTAGAATCAGTGATATTTCTTCTCTTAACTTGTTCCTATCAGATTCATTTCTCTTCTATTCCCTTAGCCTCCTATGAAGTGGTTTAAGTGTTCCTCAACAGTGGGAAGAGCAGGATGTGAAATTTACATCAACTTTGGTTGGTTTTTAAAGAAAACTGTAGCTGAATCTTTAGTGTCAATATCCCTGAAGAAAGACTAGAGTAGTAGAAGGTGATAGTCTGCATGGACTCCAGGAAAGGGGGGGCGGGGGGCCCAAAGAGCAATAATGCTTCCAGTGCTTTCTAGAGGAGAATATGCCTTGACTGCCATGGTTACATCTGCTTTTAACTCCACTCAGTTAACGATACCCTTCCTCTAGGAGCCTTCAGATTGTAGTCTGACTTCTCATACAATTTTTAATGTACTGATAGCCAAAAGTAGCATTCCTGTCTGCTTGAGTAATTCTCAGTGAGAAGTCTTATCTTGATATTCTGGCTATTAGATCAGCTTTTTATTTTGGTTAGGCTGAGTTTAATTCCTTGACACTTAACTCCAGGTAGCCTGATAAAAAGGAATATTTGGATTTCAAAGCCAAGGATCAAGCCTTATCAAGGTGTTTAAAGGGTTGCATAAGAGCCTGGCTTCATTCATTCATTGAAAAATTATCCAGTTCCTACTGTGTACTAGGCATGGGGCTAGGCTCTAGAGATATCACAATGAACAAGAGAGTTCTTGCCTTCAAGGACCAAATAGTCCAATAGGAAGGAGAAATAAATGGAAAATTTCTCCAGAGTGTATTAAGAAGGAAGATGGGGATAAACACAGATACTTTGGGGGAACTTGACAGGGACACCCAATGCATGCCTAAGAGGTTGGAGGGTTTCTGATAGGAAGTTAAAAAAAAATGGAGTCAACCAGAAGAGGTGGGGGAGCTTTCCACGCAGCGTTGGTGGGAACCAGGTATGGAGAGCCCAGAGGTGACAGTGAATGGAGCCCAGATACTGAGGGTCAGCCTTGGGGAATGGTGAGCCTGCAAAGGGAGAATTAGGGAGAATCACTAGCTCGTTGACAGAAAAGTGAAGTAATGAAAGGGGAATGATATCTTATATTTGTTGTTTAGAAATCCCACTCTGGTTGCGTTTTGCATTTTGAACTCAAGGGATGAAGACTGATGTGAAAGAGGCTTCAGTAAGGGGGTTGTTTGAGGCATCCAAGTGATACTGACATCTGTCCAGTTCTCATTGAACAGTTTTGTGAAAGCTTCTAGATTCTAACATGGGCTTCCAGGGATGCATCTTGCCACCCTCAGGGCTGCCTCCTGAGACACTCCGTTGGAGCCATAAAGGGACAGAATGAGAAGTGGAGATGAACTACAAATTGGAGGGAGAGAAATCTGCAGGATCAGGGAGAAAGCAGGGGTGACTGTATGGGTAGGGTTTCTGTAGTTTCTGTTGCCTCTTGACTGGGTCTGCTGTCCCAGGATGAGCATTTATACTCAGGGGACATATTTAAGCAGGCAGTGTTTAAGGCAGGGGTGGTCTGTAATCTAACGTGTCAGTATAGGAAAAGAGATTAACATGAACCAGGTGCCAACTCTATGCCAGGTGCTGGGCCAGATGTCTTACATATGTAATATGATTTAATTATCTCCAAAACCATTTGTAGTAGATGTTATTGCAGAGAGTAGGAGTAGAGAGGTTAAATAACTTGCCTAACACCACAGAGGTGATAAATGACAGAGCTAGGGCTTGAAGACTAACTAGCTGCTTTATCACCCTGTCTCCTGGTAAAATCCTGTTTCATGCAATCTGGTGATGAAACACTTTTACCTTGGCAGTGTTGATTGCAGCTCCATAGCCGGTTGGAAACCCACATCCAAACAGACAAACTCTCTCTAAATTTGCATCATCATCGATTTTGGCAAGATTTATATCTGATACTACAGTGTACTGAGCGAAGGTACTGGTCCCCATGAAATGGTAAATCGGTTTTCCTTTGCAGGTGAACCTGCTGGTTTTGTCCTGCATTAGTTCTTGATCAACAACGGGATTTTTGACAAGACTAGAAAATTTAAAAAAAAAGATATAAAAAGAGAAAGTAAATGGACCATTGACTACCCTCCTGAAAAAAATGTTAGGTGTTATATTTTTGTTTTGACTATTTTATGAGATAGAAAAATTGAGAAAATGACTTGAGACTTTTCCTGTAAATATATAGTCAGAAGCAGTCCAAAGACAATAATGATAATAAACTTTTTAATGAATACTTTTTATGTGCCAGAAGCTCTCTTAGGGGTTTGTATGCATTAATTCTTAAACAAATTTTATTATGGAAAACTCAACTTTATATAGAAGTAGAAAGACTGGTGTGTTGAATATCTGTGCAACCGTATCCCAATTTCAGAATTTACCATCTCAAGGCTGATCTTCTGGTGTCTGTCACCACGTGCCCCCCCGCCCCCCCCAGCACTGACCCTTCTCCAGCACCTACCCTCCCCCATGGGATGGTTTTGAAGTAAACATCACACATTACTATTTTCATTTGTAAATATTTTAGTATGTATCTCAAAAGGATTCTTTTAGGTTTAGTATGTATCTCAAAAGGATTCTTTTAGGTTGACATGTTGCATTTCCTTGATATGGTTAAATCTCTTTTAATTGATAAGTTCTCACCTCCCTCCTTTTTTCTTTTCTTTTTTTCCTTTGCAATTTGTTTATTGAAGAAATAGTCATTTGTCCTGTACAGTTTTCCTCATTCTGAAGTGTTCTGATTCCTATTAATGCCTCTTAATTACATTCCTAGTAATTAAAACCCAAATTAAATTATTAAATAAACAAATTTATTAATTAAATAAAATAAATAAAATTCAATAAAAAATTAACTAAAACACAATTGGGTTTAATACATTTTCCATCCCTGTATTTTCTCTAAACTAGTATTTTCAGTCTAATTGGCTGATTTAATTTAGGTTATATATTTTGTAGGACTATTTCAGAGGTGGTGTTGTCTAACTTCATCTGGAGACAATACCTTGTTATCTCTCTTTTTTGTGGTGTTAGAAAGAATTGATGGTCATTGCCAAAATCTGTTATTTCATTAAATTTTGCAAAAGGGTATATTAATTCTTTAAATATCTAAACAACCCTGAAAAGTAAACATTATTATTATTCCCATTTTATAGATGAGGAAATTGAGGCACAGTATTAGATGTAAGAGTAATACGGTTTAGCTTCTGAAATAACTAGCTTTATTTGGCATTAAGGACAAATAGATTTTTCTGCATGTAGTCTCGTTAAAGAATAAGGTGATAAAGGTTTT
>PISX010030896.1:0-18108 GCA_004024625.1 Mellivora capensis
AGATATGAATTTAGTGCCATTGTATTGCCTGTAACGTGACTGTTACTATATATTGTCTCTGTTCCTTTTTGATCTACTATTTTTAGGCTCTCTCTTTGCTTAGAGGACCCCTTTCAATATTTCCTGTAGAGCTTCACCATCCCACTCTTAAGTCAAATTAAACCTGCTTATTTCCGATTGTGGACTCAAAGCCATTCATCCTGATTACTGGAGTAATTTTCCTTTAGTGGGTGGGGATTATTTGTTAAAATGTGGAAAAAGTTTGGGATCCTAGCATGGGATCATGTGCCTCAGAGGCTGAGGGCAGGTGCCCTTGGGCGCTGGGTGCAGGGCAGGAAGTGGTCATTTGTGGGGAGAGGCATGAGAACCTCCTTCAGTCATGCATGCAGAAGTAATGTTGATGTAGGAGACGGTATGATAAAAGAGATAGTAGGAGACTTACTGAGCACCTACTGCATACTAACACTGTGCTAGTGATTGCCTCTCAGTTTCTCATTTGATTCTCCTGGTGATCCCAGTTCAGGGGCTAATTTCCATTTTTCCAAAGGCCAAGAGATGTAAAGTAACCTGATCGAGATCCTATAGCTGGAGGGAATGGTCCGGTTCCAAAGCCCACGTGTATTCTCCTCCACATCTCTGACTCCAGGGAAACCAACCACAGTGACACCGGGTACAGGTGGGTACTGGAAAACCATCAAAGGGAGAAGAAAAACACAAACATTGTTGTTTGTTATATAAAATGGTGCGATCAAGAGTCATTTATGTCCCATTTATGCCTAATTAGCACATAGCACAATAATGATTATGATTAAATATGTGACAGATGAAGTTGGCTGCACATTTTATTTGATCGGCATGGAAAGCGCAGCACATCGGGGCTTCATTGCCGTCACTCCTTGCCCACGCAGTGCAGTCATTTGTTCATAACTTCAATAAATCCTGAATGACGCTGGTCAGCAGTTTCAGTCCAGAACCTACAGCTCAGACATATACAAGGCGGCAGAGGCACGCGTATCCAGCTTTTTCGTTAATGTCAACAGAAGAACAATCCATTAATTTGCTAATTATTCCTCCCCGTGGTGTGCAGGTATCATTAAGAAAAACAAATACATTGCGACTTAAGTGACTCCAAGTCCCTGCTTTTGTTATTGAATTTACTCAGATTGGTTTTTCAATTTTGTGATTATGATGAGTGTCTAGGTCTATGGTAAATGAGCAAATTAATTTACTGTTCTTGGTGAGAGAGGAGAGATGGCTTAAATTCACAGAGGATCGCGGTAGGGGGGACGTGGCTGTGATGAAGCCGGAGACATGCATTTTAGGCTTCCGAAAGCCTCCTTCTGTTACTGTGTGCTGTGTAACTCCCGCCTACATGTTCTTTCTCATCCCTACTATGAGGATAGTAATCATATTTACCTCACAGGGGATGTATTCGACCCCAAAAGTAAACCCTGAGACACAAATTTTGAGTGCCCCGTAGTCTGCTTCAGAGGTGATCTAAGGAAGCATGGCAGAGTTGCTGGTGAAGAGTGGGCTATAGCCATGGGCGAGTGGGGGTCAATGCCAGTGTGACTCTGTATTCATTTACTACTGTGTAACTCATTACTCCAAAGCATACTTCTTCTGCTTCCATTTCCTCCAGATTAGTGGCTTATCAGTGGCTTATCTGGCTGGTTCTGGCTCAGGATCTTTCAAGATTGGAGCTGCATTCATCCAAAGGCTTGAGTGAGGCTGGAGGATCCATTTCCAAGGTGGCTTGATCACATGGCTGGTGAGTTGGTGATGGTTATTGGCAGGGGACTGCAGGTCCTCGCTGGGTGGTCTCCACAGGCAGCTTGCATGTTCTCAGGGCAAGCTGCTGGCTTTCTCCAGAAGCAGCAATTCAAAGGGGAAACAGCATTTCTGTGACCTAGGCTTAGAAGTCACATAGAAAACCTCCCATCACTTGCTGGTCGTCAGAAGTGAGAGACTTGCTGCAGCCTATGTCTTGGGGGGGTGGGGAGTAGGCTCCCCCTTTAGAAGAGATGAGTTTCAAAGAATTTGTTGAGATAGTATAGAACAATCACATACTCTATGTGACACTTTCTCTCCCAACTCCCATTGCTTCTGGTTGAAGATGCTGGGGGTTACCCTGGAGTTAAGAATGGGTGACGGTAGGGGAGGGAGTTAGTTCTCCATTTCTGCCTGGTGTTTAAGAGCTGCTCCCAGAGATACCAGAGGTCCAAGTACAAGCCAAACTGTCCCAGACTGATGTCTATTTACAGGCAGAGCCCCAAGTGCCTCCTCAACTGCAGGCCAGTTCAGGGATCTGAGCTCAGCCTAAGCCAGCTCTGAATGCATTATTTCCATTTATGGTCACTGGAAGCACCTGCTTTTTCTTGCCTTCACCTTCTTCAGTTGAAAAGGAGACTGAGGCCCTTGTTCTATTTCCTACATTCCAACTCACTTGGACCAGCAAATGATTTCCATGTCAATGGGAGGTATTTATAAACGTGTACACACACACTTGCATTCACAGACACAAATTGCACCCCTCTCCATTTTGCTATTCCTGGCACTAACCTTCATTTATAATCCCATATTTGTGTAATTACAGTGCTGCAGGAGTGGATTATGATTTCAAAATACAGAAGAAATGGGGAAGAAGGTGGAAAACAAATGCAAAGCAATTAAAAAGTCCTTGTGGATGAGTTTTCCTGTTGTCTCCTGTGCTCGGGTCTTGAGATCCCACGCCCCCGCCCCATGCACATGTATGTACGTGTGTGTGTGTGTGTTTACCTTGTTGCTGCTATTACAGGTCTGGCCTTGGTACTACAGTGTGAATACGCACTTGGAGATGACCGTCCTTCTGCATGATTAGTTTATTCGGTTTAGTTATCTCTGGTCTTAATGGTTGGGGGATCTTGGTCACGGAGTGTATTTGTTATAATACATGGGCCCTCCCAAACCCCTCCCTCTGCTATTTTCTTGCATTAATTCTCTTGTAATATTTTTAGGTTGCTTTTCTATGCTTGAAGAATACTCTTCCACTTCCAGAGTTTACCTGTCCCTCTGTCTCTGCGTTCCCAGTCCCTCTTCCTCCCATTATCCTTTTGCAACATTCTCCGCCTTGTCCCTGGCAGAGATGCCTGCAAATTCAATAGCATCCTCTTTTCTTGGCCAGGCAGCATGCCAGCTAGAAGCTCAGGGGTCTGGGTGGCTTTGTGTTGGGGATACTGCCTCTCCTGCTTGCTGCATTCTTGGGAACCTATTGAAATACTGAGTCCCTTTGCAGTGCCTGGAAAACCAAATTCCTTTCTTTTCCTTTTCTGGCCTGTGGGGGGTAAAGGTGGGGTTAGTGAAGGCACAATATACTTTGCTAAATCTTAAAACCTTAAGGCAGTTTATGCATCCAATTTGGGAGTAGGCTTTTTGTCCCAGAAAGTTCCCTGGGGCTATCTCACATAAAATCCCACTCTGAATAACATATTTGGAAACATTGGTGAAAATATTCCTTTGGCACATTACAATTTGCCAGACCGGGGTTGAAGACTTTAGGAGAAAGGGAGGGAATATATATATATATTTTTTAAGATTTTATTTATTTATTTATTTGACAGAGAGAGAGATATCACAAGTAGGCAGAGAGGAAGGCAGAGAGAGAGAGAGGGAGAAGCAGGCTCCCCGCCGAGCAGAGAGCCCGATGCGGGGCTCGATCCCAGGACCCTGGGACCATGACCTGAGCCCAAGGCAGAGGCTTAACTCTCTGAGCCACCCAGGTGGGAATATTTTAAATATTCCCAGGGAGGGAATATTTTAAATGACTATTATTAATTACTTTTTGGCCTGGGCCAGTCAGTATTCACTCACTTGTTACTTTGGATCAAAAGCTTCTAGGGACTGTTAAGATCAACTGTTTGGATTGCCTCCCTTCTTCACTCTTGTTCTGTCTGTCCCTGGCTATTGTGCTCCTTTGTGAGTTGAGGGTGAAGAGGAAATGCATGGAAGGGGGCTGGTGGTACCAGAATGTACAGGGGAAGTCCAATTCCTTCTGATTTCTCCATTCAAGTGCTGCAGGAGCATGTCTATAACCATCTTAATAGATGTGTCCCCCACACCCGGCACTTCTGGGTTGACAAGGAAGGATATTCGGAGATATCGTTAGCTGCCTTACATTCTATTAGCTTTGAAATTCCGTTCTTGTAACTCTATAGCCCTTGAACTCTCTTTAAGGGTCGCTGGAGGGAGATCTTTGTTTTAGAGATGGGATGAAGGAGACAATATGTTATGTGTGCCTTTTGGTCTGTGTTATTTGTGGCTGATTTCAAAGCTATTAAACAGGTCAGTTTCAGGAAATTCATTCAATTTCTTCATTGAAGTGATAACCTATTTTAAAATAATTGTTTACAAATTAAGTTTGGATTCCTTTATGCAGATTTCTTTTTAGGGACCTGGGCTAAGGAGAGCTGCTTTCCCTAGGGATGTTTTTCCTTCTGAGTATACCTCCTACTGTGCCTTCTTGGGCTTCTGAAATCGTACCTCTGTTTCACTGCTGGCTAAGATCTCCTGTCTGCTGTTTCCCCTATCACTGATAGCGTTTTCCCTCATCTGTGGCAACTGCACATACTCTAATAAATTAACCTCGCAGGATTGCTGTGTTGGAGGTTGCGGTGGAATCCAGCGAGGTGTAGCAAATTATTTTTATGTCCTGCTCCCTGTTACGCAGCGGTTGTTATTCTATTATCTATGTTTTGAATCTCGCTGTTTGATCCTCGAAGACTAAAAGTAGCTCCTGTGCAGCTAGTTGGTATTAGGGACGCCAGTTGCGGCTGTAAATTCCTTTGGCTGAGCCACACTCACTTTCCACATCTGAAATATACGTTCAGCTGTATTTCTCCCTGACACCCCTATATACTGTGGCCTGTAGAGATATCACTTCCAGATAGATCTCTCGTTCCCTTCCTCACAAACCCACCAGGGGAATCTACAGTCTGAATGGACAGCAGAGATAACATGGCTATGTCTCCCACATCGTGCGGACCTTGTTTCCTATTTAACTAGTGATAGAATCGGCATCCTGGGAGGCTTACGGAAGCCAATCTCTCTTTTTTCTAGGGCTACAATTGGATTCTGTAAGAGACAGAAGAGTGCTATGGTGAGTACCTGAGTTCTCAGATATTATTTCTGTCTGGCTGTTTTGAGATGACAAAGGAAGGCCTTGGTCATTATGCCTACGTGTGACAGGATGGTCAATGTGAATTTTGTAAATCTCAAGCTGGATTGGGAGAAACAAGGAAATTGGAAATGTGTGTTTCCATCAGCTCTGATGGCAAAGCTCTAATCGTTCTGCCTCGGTGGGTTTAGGCAAATAAGGGGTGGGGGGTTTGGGAGGAAAAGAGGAGTGAAAGAAGGTGAGCAAAGGGAGTGGCTGTATTTGATCCTATCTGAGGTAAGAACAGGGGGGTTCCTACGAAGCAATCAATTGTCTTAAACTGCTTCCTTCTTTTGCTATTGATTTGCTTTCTCCTGATTCCAGTTCACTTCTCACAGCCTCTGGAGCAACCTCATGACCTTCCTTGATACACACTTCAGCATTCTCTTACCTAGTTTCCTGTTTCAAATGTCCAAGAAAGAGAATCTGACTGGCCTAGTTGGTCATGTCCCCCAAGGGCACCCAGAGGCTAGGGTCTGGCTCTTCTGGCCTTAGATTTGCACACTTGGCTGTGGCCGGAACGGCTGGGCCACAGGGAAAGCAAAGATCCTCCTGGGACTCCGTGTTCTTGCAGAGGTGGTGGTTAGGCTCATTCTAGGGAATGCCGGATACCAGCCCATGTCACCCCAGGCTTTCCACACAGCAGACACACACATTTACATCTGTAATTAATTGTGTACCCTGCAAACATAGGACGAAAGACCCCGCAAACAAAGGGGTCTAGCCCATGACACTTTGTAAGGTGCTTGTTATTGATACTCCCAGTTCAAAACGAAAGGCTTCTGTGCTAAAATCCACAGCTGGGAACAACAACAACTAAAACAAAAAATCCTCAAGAGTGATTTAACTCACGGAAACATATATAAACAGTCATTTATGCCCTTAGCGAAGGAATAAAGGATCGAAGTTGGAATAACAGAACAAAGAGCCTTTTTTTTTTTCCTTTTTCTGCATGAGGAAAATTACTCAAGGACTAGCAATTTCAATATTCTGTTGTTTCTCGGATATGAATGCAAATATGTATAATCCAAAAGTCAGCTGGAGGCTTGGCTGGCCCTTGAGATCTATATGAATATGCCTTCAGCTCCCAAATTCTGGGGCCTGTGGAGCTTTACATGCTAGATTTCTGCTACCTGCTAGGGTGGGATATGGGTGGGATGGCCACATGTGTCCTTTTGGCTTTCTCTACCACTCAGGTTCAACTTCCTTGAATCTACCCTTGTTTTGTAGCACATCTAGTTTGGTATGAAACTGCCTCTTTGGGGAGGCTTTCCTGAGGGGCCCTTGTGAGGGGTCTCATTGTACAACAGGAGGTCTTTGCCCTCTCCTGGTCTGCTCTCCCTCTCTACCCCCTCCCAAATTTCTCCAGATGGCAGGAGGCCCTGCCTTTCTCTTTCTTCTCTTTTGCAGAGCTACTCAACTTTCCTTCCAGATTTCTTCTCCCTACTCTGGACCTCCCACTCTGTAAAACAAAGAAAAAAAAAAGGCAAAACAAAACTGAGGGACTGCCACTTAGCTTCTGTGCTTGTAAGGAGACTGTTGGAGTTCTAAGTAGCCGAGAGATGACAAATAAGGTACTTATTTAAAAAAAAAACGTACTGAAGTATGAGATTAGAACCATTGCCTCCTTTTGTCAATGAGAAAACTTGAGTACTGGGTTAAGCTGGGGACTTGAGGGCTCTATACAACCTGGGTTGCTATGTGAAAGTCGCGATCTGGTAGGTTTCAGTGGATTCACGGAATGCCATGAGCTTCGTGCACCTGCATTTCAGCAGGTCTCTTCTATCAGTTTGTTAACATCCCTGGTGAATTATGTGGATATATGTGCCCGTACAATCGGGGGGATTTCTTTCTGGCTGACTGGCCATTGCAGGGAGTGCTAACTAGTGAATCACTATCAAATTAAAAAAAGGGAGAGTAGGGGCGCCTGGGTGGCTCGGTCGTTAAGCATTTGGCTTTGGCTCAGGTCATGATCTCAAGATCCTGGGATTGAGCCCCGCATCGGGCTCTCTGCTCAGCAGGGAGCCTGCTTCTCCATCTGGCTGCTGCTCCCCGCTTGTGCTCTCTCTTTCGCACACTTTTTCTGACAAATGAATAAATAAAATCTTAAAAAAGAAGGTAGAGTAAACTTTTGGCACTCTCTTGTATCCAAGTACTCACATTCCTTCCTGATGGTACTGTGATTCCATTTGGGGGCATTGCCTCCCTTCTGCTGTGGGCAGTTTGGTGGAGGGGAGATGCAGGTGGAATTCTTTTCTAACAGATACTGAAAGTCTTGTCAGCCAGATCCTTCCTTCTGCCTGTTACAGCCAGGAGCCTCTCACCTTGCCTGAGCTCAGCCAAGAGGACCTTGCCCCCAGCTCTTCAAAGTTTGAATAGTGTGAAATAGATAAACAGATGATGGTTACAGCTTATTCATTCCAGAGCCAGCCTCCTCAGCAAGACTGACACGTTCCCGATTTTGGCATTGCCTGTTTCTGTGGCTCCCAGGGGTGACTCTTTGACTTCCTTTTAATGCACATCCTTTGCCTATTTCCCCAGAATGTGTTTCTATTAACTGCAACCAAGGAACCTAAATGAGAACAGACTTCTTTAGTAGTATGTCAAACTTTGTCCATGTCTCTTTGCCTTGTTTTCTCTTATTATTCAATGACTGGGATAAAAATGTGGATGGCATCAGGGTCCAGAGTGATTACCAAAAGTGGAAATGATGGACTAAAATAGGTGAAATATTACTAATAAGGATGGTGACAGCTTGACATTTTAGATGTTAAAATCTAACTGCACATCAGCTTAAGTAAGAGGTAGGATTGTGGGTTAGGGTAATAACAGCAGCCCCCATTTAGGCCTAGCTGGTGGGATGCTCCAAGGAAAGACACTCTGTCCCACAGAGGAGAAAATTGAGGCTTGAGGTGACTCAGCTAACACCTGATTGCCGTAGGATTCAAAACACGAGTTCTGGCTTTTTACATAAAGCTACAGGTAGTAGGGAAAACTGTAATCATAGAGGATTGCACCAGAGAAGGGTACCAGTGAGGGCAGCTCTGGGTCCAAAATCTGTAGTAAGCTCAGGTGCAGTTGCAGCAGATCAGGGCCCTGGGGGCATATTAACCCAGGAGCCGAGGCAAAGAAACCTGCAGTGAATAATTAAAATCAAGGTGGTGTTCATGCATTGCAAGACTCAACATAGCAAAGATGTCAGTGCTCCCTGAGTTGATCCATAGGTTTAATACAAATCTTACAAAAATCCTCGCATGTTTTTAAATAGACATAGACAAGCTTATTAAAAAATTTACATGGAAATATTCAGGACTTTAGAATAGCTAAATATTTTGAAAAAAAAAAAAAAGAAAACAGAAGAAAGTGGGAGTCATCACTCTATCTGATGTTAAGGGTTACTACATCACTATTGTAATCAAGACAGTGTGGCCGCGGTGAAGGGAAAGACACATGGATCAGCGGAACAGAACACCTAGGTACAGACCCATACAAGTATGCCTGACTGATATTTGGCAAACTTGCAAAAGCAATATAATGGGGAGAAGACAACCTCTTCAACAAATGATATTGTAGCAACTGGACATCTATGGAGAGAAAAAAAAAAAAAAAGAACCCCAACCTAAACCTCATGTCTTGTACAAAAATTCATTCAACTTAATGTAAAAGTATAAAACTTTGATAAAAAATGTAGAAGGAAATTTTCAGGATGTAGGCCTAGAGAAGAACCCTTTTGGCATCCAGGAGGCAGTTGGTACTTAAAATCCGAATTCATAAAGGAAAAATTGATAAATTAGCTATCGTCAGAATTAAAACCTTTTACTCCATTAAGCTGTGCTAAAGAGGATAAAAACACAAACTACAGACTGGGAGGCAATATTTGCAAGCCTTGTATTTGACAAAGGACTTGCACCTAGAATATATATAAGAACTCTTAGTAATCAACAGCAAAAATAGACAATCCAATTAGAAAATGAACAAAAGACGTGAACAGACATTTCATTAAAGTGACTCTACAGATGGCAAATGAGCGTCTGATAGTATATTAAATATTATCAGCTATTAGGGAAATGCAAGTTAAATCCATAATGAAGTGTAACTACACACCTATCAGGCTGAGTAAAAGGAAAACCACGGTAATTGGAGCAAATGCTAGCAAGAGTGTAGAGAACTGGATCATTCATGCTTTCCTGTGAAAATGGCAGGATGGCCCTTGCCACTCTAGAACGGAACTTGGTCATTTCTTATAAAACTATGCATATAGGGGCACCTGGGTAGCTCAGTGGGTTAAAATCTCTGCCTTTGGCTCAGGTCATGATCTCAGCGTCCTGGGATCGAGCCCCACTTTGGGCTGTCTGCTCAGCAGGGAGCTTGTTTCTCTCTCCCTCTCTGCCTGCCTCTCTGCCTACTTGTGAGCTCTCTCTCTCTGTCAAATAAATGAATAAAATCTTAAAAACAAAACAAAACTATGCATATACCCACTGTACACCCTTTCCAAGAACAATGAAAACTTACCTAAAACCCTAAATGTGAATGTTCATAGCACCTTTATTTGCTATAGCCCCAAACTGCAAACAACCAAACATGTTTCAGTGGGTGAACAGCTGGACAAATTGTAGTTCATCCATTTCATGGAATCCTACTCAGCAATAATAAAGAACAGGCTGGTGATACTCACAGAAACTTACATGGCTTGCAAGTAGACTATGCTGATGGAAAAAGAAGCCAGTCTCAAATGGACACGCTATATGATTCCATTTATAAAACGTTCTTGAAATGAAAAATAAAAAAATCATAGAGATGGGAAGAAGTCGCCAGAGGTCAGGAGGGAGGGAGTCAGCTGTGGGCTGTAGAAGGGTGGCGTGGGGGGTCCTTGTGATGGAGCTTCTGTATCTTGACTGTGCTTTTGACCATATGAATGTACATATGTGAAAAACTGCACAGAACGAAATACACCCACATATACATGCACGCTGTGTGTGGTGGGTGTAAAACTGGTGGAATCTGCAGAAGGTTGGTAGATGGAGTCAATATCCGTTTCCCGGTTGTGAGATTGTGCTATAAGTTAAGCAAAATATTACCATTGGGGAAACTGGGTTAAGTGTATGCAGATATCTCTTTATTATTTCTTCTGTGTGAATCCACAATCACCTAAAAATATAAAGTTAAAAGAAACCAAATGCATAAGTAGGAAATTCAGAGAGGACCCCGGTCAGTAGCTGGTGTAAAGCCAGCTCTCACGGATTCCCCAGCATAGGTCAGTGGCAGCTTCACCAGTTTCCAGGGCCCAAGTCCCTTCCATGTAACACTGCCTCCAACTGACTTCCTGTTCCTCCACCCTAAGACTGGAGCATCACAGTATCTGGCACCTGGGGTCTATTAAAGCTTTCCGGAGGAGTGAGATCTTTTTCTATGAAGCTGGCCCCATAATTCACTTTTCTTGGTTATAAGCTTTTTTCACTGCTGTTATTTTATGATCACTATTACTTATCAACATCTTATATGACTGAACTACAAGGCCAGATCACAAGAGGAAAAAAGGGAGCTCCCCTTGCCAATGAATTAACTTTTGAATTCCTAACTTCTAGCTAATGTTTCAAAGACCCCAGACTGAAAGTTGGTGAAGAGCAGTGGAGAGGAGCACAATCACCATATGACATGGGGTGGTCAGGTCCTAGAGCAAAAAATACTGAGTATCTTTTCCATGGTGAAGAGAAAGGCTTTGTTTTAGCTTATTTACTTTCCAAAACAGAATGAAAACTTCCAAGGTCAGGACCAAATAACGAATTTTCCGAGTCACTAAGGTAAAACAAAACTTGGCAGTTGTTTGGTGTAGAAGTTCAAGGATCTCTCTTCCCATTTATCACTACGAATAGAAGTTAATTATAAAAATAGCTCTACTTGAGAAGAGCAAAACCACAGAAACAAGGAGTCCTTGTGTCCTTCCAAGATCTTAGAGTGGTTCCTAGGTAGTGGGCCAGATTTTCTTACTAGGCATCTGAAGAAACAAGTCGGTTTATCTGCCAGCCTTTCCTCCTTAAGTCTTGTAAGAATCCTGAGTTTGGGAGCGCTCAGTCTTCCATGGAGTTCCCTCATAGCATTAATCTACCACACAGATGCCAGACCTGAGTTACAAAGGAAGACATAATGGAGAAAAAACAAAAAACAAAAAACAAAGGTTAGGTCCACCCTGTTTCTTGCAATATAAGGCTCGAGTTGCATGCCTCTTCTCTAAAATAACAAGGATGTTGCTTCTAACTTCATCCTGAGGAAATTCTGGAAATAAGAAAGATCTCCCAGATGATTATGCCAAGCCATGAGCAACTTCCTGAAGGCTGCACCCTCCCTTGTGGGATTGTGTTAGTATAGAGGCACAGTTGCTGGCATGGAGAAGGGGTGTGTTCCTTGTTAACCGTTGTTGTCCTCATCATTATAGCAGTTACTATGATTTTGACCGTTTGAGTTTCGGAGTGAGGAAAGTGTCATTGGAGAGCCTCACTGTCTCTCGGCTTATTCTGACTCCATGATGTCAGAGCGGAAGTGAGATCTCACAACGGCGGAGTTTTGCCATTATCCTCTGACCTTCTTCTCTCGTGATATGTGGAGGAGCAAACATGGCTTTCATGATCCTCAAACCAGAGGCAGATAAAGCATTATCACTCCCCTTGCAGAGGTCTATGTATTCAGCAGTATTTGGTTACAGTGTTAGGACCCCCTGTGTCTGTCTAGCTGTACCAGTCAAGCACACTAGCCTGTACTTCCTGCCCTTCGTATATTCTGTCACCATGAAGTGGCTAATGGTATATCCTGACCCTTTGGCGTCTCTAAAAATTATTTCCTTACACAGCTAATATGATGGCTGTTTGACTTACAACAACAGGCCTTGTTTTGCTTAATGGTGAACTCTATGTCAACATTTCTGGCTCTGTAATCTGCAGTGGGTAATGCTGACTTTGGCTTAGGAGCCAGAGAAATTGCTCTTAACAATTTATACCCAGTCAGAGCAGATGCTACAATTTCATTATTTTGGACCATTATCAGCTCTACCCAGAACCCAATGCAGCCACTATCCCTTGCCAGATATGTCTCTATCTCAGAGTGTCAAACTGGAGTGGCAGACACAGCTTTATTGATACTGCCTTCTGGAAATTTCCCACTTACCAATATGTTTGATTCTTGGAAGCATGATTTAGTTTATCCCAACAAAATCCTGTAACATCAAATGTGAACAGAGGGCTTAAGATTAGGTTTTAAATGGCTCGTTTCTGTTTCACTTTACGATTGCTAAATGGATAATTCTGAAAATTTAACTACAGAATCCATATTTTTTTTGACAAGCCCAGTTGAGATGTCATACGTACCACATTCCTTGGTCTGTCCTAATCCAAAACCTTTACTTCAATGACCACCCATAGGCTATTCACTTCCCAAATGGTAGCTCAAGCTTGGACTTCAAAATGAACCCAAACCAGAATATGCAGCTAAATATACTATGTCTGAACTGGTCAGTGAAAGAAGAAGAAATGTAAATGTCTCATAAACATGAATATGCTCAACATCCAGTTGTCAGAGAAATGCTCATCAAAATGAGATGTGATTTTTAAAAAATTTATTGAAGTGATGAAAGGCCAAGATCAAAGCCCCATATTCCTTAGCTGTTTTTGAGAGTTTTAAGCAATGACTTACACTTGAGTGATTTGATAGAAGGTCCTAGACGACATGGAAATAACGTCCTATATTTTCTGTGAGGTATGTCCACTGGGCAAGCATTGTGCTGAGGGCAAAGGGAGGGCAGGCAAGAGCCATTTAGGACAAGTTCCTTGACTTCAAGGACCTCAGAACTGGGGCAACCAAACCAACAGACCACAGGATTAACAAACATTGAAGGTGAAACTTTGTGACACGCTCCACCTTCCAAAATGGAAGTTACATGAAACAGAGATGGCCCTAGATGAAATAACCAAAGACATCTTCTTGAAGAATGGGGTCCTCAGATTTGATCTTCATGGAAGTTTGTGTAAAATTTCAGGGAGCAGAGGGAATGCACTGCAGAATAGGCTCCTATATTAGCACGTGTAGTGAGGAAGGATTAGTAGAGCACATTTGGGAGACAGCAAGAACACAAGCAAAATCAACATGGAGGCTCTTGAGAGGAAATGAAGAATAAAGTTGACCAGCTGAGACTTGATTATGAAAACCCTTAAAAGCCAGGAAGAGAAATCTGGAATGACTAGAAGGCCATGGACATTTGCTTCAGGGAACATTTACTGAATACCTTCCATGTGTTCTCAAGAGGATTCTCAGGAAAGAGAAATGAGTGAGACTTGGCCCCACCTTGAAAGCGTCTGCAGGTCATAGGTAAGAATAGAGGTGAATGTGCAATCTTAGATTAGTTGGGCAGGACTATATAAAATGGATGAAGAATTAAAGATCCTCAGGGGCGTCTGAGTGCCTCAGGCAGTTGAACATCTGACTTGGTTTCGGCTCAGGTCATGAACTCAGGGTTGTGAGGTGGAGATATGCATCAGGCCCCACACTCAGTGGGGATTATGCTCAGGATTCTCTCTCTCCCTCTCCCTCTGCCCCTCCCCTTACTTGTATGCTCTCCCTCCCTCTCTCTCTCCCTCTCTCTCTCCTCCCCTCAACTAAATAAATTAATAAATCTTAAAAGAATACAGAACCTCAATTCCACCTTATTATAAGATAATAATTATTGGGCCCTCTGGGTAGCCCATTTGGTTAAGCATCTGCCTTCAGCTTAGGTTGTGATCTCAGGGTCCTAGAATCGAGCCCCGCAATCAGTCTCCCTGCTCAGTGGGGAGTCTGCTTCTCCCTTTCCCTCTGCCCCTCTCCCTGCTAATGCTCTCTCTCTGTCAAAGAAATAAAATCTTTTAAAAACTATTATTATTATTAACAATAGTATTATAAGTATTATATTATAAATACTAGTAATGTTATAATGACCTTTGATAAGACAGGCTGAAGCAGAATCAGACCAAAGGCAAGGGCATGCTTAGCAGTTCTTTGTAGAATTTCAGGGTGCTTATAACCTGATGGTTTCAGCTTTTGAGCTTCACTTGTATCTTTGAGACAAGAGAAGTTAAGGTTGCCATTATTTAGCAAATATTTTTTTTTTCAGTATAAATATGTCCTGTGCAACATTTGTTATTTATCTAAAATTCGGTTTAACTGGGCATCCTGCATTTTGCCTTGGCAGGCTAGGAAAAGTCCTATTTAACATCCTGTTAGAGTTTTAATTGCTCAGTTCTTACGGCAAAGTAAGTACAAGTTGAGTGAACCAGCTGGACATTCAGCAGGCGACATGGCTGGCTTTGGTTTCAGTGTATGTGCATGATAAGTACTTGAAAAAGCCCCTTCATACTGCAGCAGTTAACTATTACACAAGAAAATATCTGATTGCAGCAAATATCATTATAGAGAAGAACCCTATATAATAAATATTTTACCAATTTCTAAGTTCTAATAAGGGTTCTTAGCAAAAGGATTTTTTTTGACCCAAACATAATAATAATCTCTGCCATATTTGCTTATTCTATTCATTGTTCTTAAGTGTTCCTAATCCTCTACAATTAATAGACTTGATTGTATACTGTTTTTATTTCCAGAAGAAAGAGGATACAGGAAGTGTGCTCTTTGACAATTTTCTTGTTTTGGCATTAAAGCTGATTTCCTGTCTCTGACATCGGGCAAAATCTATTTAGGTCACCAACTGCTCACCAAAGTCGAACAAAATGATCAGAGACTCCAGAAGATCGAGGAAGTTGTGAGTATATTAAAGACTAGGGGCCTTTGACATCAATTTCATTCTCCTGGTGGGCTCATGGAATTCTTCTACTTCTTTTACTATAGAGAGATTTGACCACAGGTCTGTTTTCTTACTAACTCTTGAAAACTGGGGATGTGATGTCTAGCCTTGTAATTTGTGTGATAAAATTCCAGAGTGACAACACCATTTGGAACTTGGTTCATTTGTAAGAGTTGGGTTTTTGTTGGAACACATAATAAATGTCCAAAGGTGTGGTTTAACCCAGGAAAATGCAAATCACAATAAAAGACAGATGGAAGATACATGACATCAACTTAGTGACAAGCAACAGAAATCTTAAGAGAGCTCAAGTGAGAAATGGTTTATTTCAGGGGACTTCAGAGACATTTTGCAGGAGGTACAGCTCTTTAACAAGAAAGCTTTGAGATGTTCTTTTCTCCTTCCCTCTCTTTCTCCCTCCACCTCCTTCCTTCCTCTCTTCGTCTCCCTATTTCTCTATTACCAGTGAGAGCATGTACACACACATACCCCACATTACTGCAGCCATTCCAAAATGGAGTCACATCTTTGTTTGCATGAACTTCTGAGTCTTGCCCAACAACCAGAACATCAGTATCTGAGTTCATCTTTCCATAAAAGAGACTCTGAGTGCTTACCTTCTAATCAAGTATCCATCAATAAGATGCAGGAAGGACCTCAGGGTTCCCCGTCTCCTCAGCACGTTTCTGGGCATGGATATGCACACAGATATGGAGAGAACAGTCACATCAAATGACATGATGATTGAGGGATTTTCTTTTGCATTTTTTTTAATGGCTCCTAATCCGAACAAGGGGCTGACGTTGTGGCCAGATTTTTATAAAACTTTTTTTGTCAATTTCTAAATGCACCGAGTAAATCCCTCAAATATTTGGCTTTGTGGTATGAGTTTTGTGGTTTAGATTTCTTTTTTTTTTTAAATTTCTTTTCAGCGTAACAGAGTTCATAGTTTTTGCACCACACCCAGTGCTCCATGCAATGCGTGCCCTCCACAATACCCACCACCTGGCTCCCCCAGCCTCCCAACCCCCACTCATTCAAAACCCTCAGGTGTTTTTCAGAGTCCATAGTCTCTCATGGTTCATCTCCTCCTCCAATTTCCCTCAACTCTCCTCTCCTCTCCTCTCTCCATCTCCCCATATCTTCCGTGTTATTTGTTATGCTCCGCAAATAAGTGAAACCATATGATAATTGACTCTCTCTGCTTGACTTATTTCACTCAGCATAATCTCTTCCAGTCCCATCCATTGGGATGGGACTTCCTGCAAAAGTTGGGTACTCATCCTTTCTGATGGATGCATAATACTCCATAGTGTATATGGACTACATCTTCCTTATTCATTCGTCCGTTGAAGGGCATCTTGGTTCTTTCCACAGTTTGGCGACCGTGGCCATTGCTGCTATAAGCATTGGGGTGCAGATGGCCCTTCTTTTCACCACATCTGTATCTTTGGGGTAAATACAGTACTGTAATTGCAGAGTCATAGGGAAGCTCTATTTTTAATTTCTTAAGGAATCTCCGCACTGTTCTCCAGAGTGGCTGCACCAACTTGCATTCCCACCAACAGTGTAAGAGGGTTCCCCTTTCTCCACATCCTCCCCAACACACGTTGTTTCCTGTCTTGCTAATTTTGGTCATTCTAACTGGTGTGAGGTGGTATCTCAATGTGGTTTTAATTTGAATCTCCCTGATGGCTAGTGATGATGAACATTTTTTCATGTGTCTGATAGCCATTTGTATGTCTTCATTGGAGAAGTGTCTGTTCATATCTTCTGCCCATTTTTTGATACAATTATCTGTTTTGTGTGTGTTGAGTTTGAGAAGTTCTTTATAGATCCTGGATATCAACCTTTTGTCTGTACTGTCATTTTCAAATATCTTCTCCCATCCCGTGGGTTGCCTCTTTGTTTTGTTGACTGTTTCCTTTGCTGTGCAGAAGCTTTTGATCTTGATGAAGTCCCAAAAGTTCATTTTTGCTTTAGTTTCCTTTGCCTTTGAAGACATATCTTGAAAGAAGTTTCTGTGGCTGATATCGAAGAGGTTACTGCCTATGTTCTCCTCTAGGATTCTGATGGATTCCTGTCTCACATTGAGGTCCTTTATCCATTAAGAGTTTATCTTTGTGTATGGTGTAATAGAATGGTCGAGTTTCATTCTTCTACATATGGCTATCCAATTTTCCCAGCACCATTTATTGAAGAGACTGTCTTTTTTTCACTGTATATTTTTTCCTGCTTTGTCGAAAATTATTTGACCATAGAGTTGAGGGTCCATATCTGGCCTCTCTCCTCTGTTCCACTGGTCTATGTGTCTGTTTTTATGCCAGTACCATGCTGTCTTGGTGATCACAGCTTTGTAGTAAAGCTTGAAATCAGGTAACGTGATGCCGCCAGTTTTATTTTTGTTTTTCAACATTTCCTTAGCAATTCGGGGTCTCTTCTGATTCCATACAAATTTGAGGAATATTTGCTCCAGCTCTTTGAAAAATACCGGTGGAATTTTGATCGGAATGGCATTAAAAGTATAGATTGCTCTAGGTAGTATAGACATTTTAACAATGTTTATTCTTCCGATCCAAGAGCATGGAATGGTCTTCCATCTTTTAGTGTCTTCTTCAATTTCTTTCATGAGTGTTCTGTAGTTCCTTGAGTACAGATCCTTTACCTCTTTGGTTAGGTTTATTCCCAGGTATCTTGTGGTTCTTGGTGCTATAGTAAATGGAATCGATTCTCTAATTTCCCTTTCTGTATTTTCATTGTTAGTGTATAAGAAAGCCACTGATTTCTGTACATTGACTTTGTATCCCGCCACGTTACTGAATTGCTGTATGAGTTCTAGTAGTTTGGGGGTGGAGTCTTTTGGGTTTTCCATATAAAGTATCATGTCATCTGTGAAGAGAGAGTTTGACTTCTTCCTTGCCAATTTGGATACCTTTTATTTCTCTTTGTTGTCTGATTGCTGTTGCTAGGACTTCTAATACTATGTTGAACAAGAGTGGTGAGAGTGGGCATCCTTGTCGTGTTCCTGATCTCAAAGGGAAGGCTGTGAGCTTCTTCCCATTGAGGATGATGTTTGCTGTGGGTCTTTCATAGA
>PISX010030897.1:0-18077 GCA_004024625.1 Mellivora capensis
TCTGTCAAATAAATAAATAAAATATTAAAAAAAATTCTTGTTAAAGACAGAAGTGTGGACCCATGGATTAGAATAGACAGCCCAGAAGTAAGCCCTTGTATGTGCGGCCACACTGTATTTCAAAAGGCCAGTCCAAACTATTCAGTGGGGAAAGGACGGTCTTTTCAAAAAATGCTTCTGGGTATCCATATACAACAGAATGAAGTTGAAACTTTATCTAATTCCATATACAAAAAGTAATTCAAAGTGCATCAGTGACCCAAATGCAAGAACTAAACTGTGCTATTCTTGGAAGAAAACAGAATGAAAGCTTCATGGCGTTGGATTGGGCAATGGTTTCTTGGATTCGATACCCAAAGCACGGGAAACAAACAAACAAAATAAATGCATTGAACTTAATCCAAAGTAAGATTCTTTGTGCATCAAAAGACAACAGAGCGAGAAGGCAAGCTCCAGAATGGGAGACAATTCTACAAATCCTATGTGTGGTCCGGGGTTTATACACAAAAACAAACTCCGAAGAATCAAAAACCTAAAGAACCCGATCAAAAAATGAGCAGAGGACTTGACTAGATATTTGTCCAAACAGGGATATGAATGGCCAGTAAGCGTACAGAAAAACATTACCGTCACTGATCATCGGGTAAGGGCACATCCGAAGTCCCCTCCAAACCCTCAGTTGGTTTCCCGGAGTCCACAGTCTCTCATGGTTCGTCTCCCTCTCCAGTTCCCCCCTTCGCTTTTCCCTTCCTCCCCTTAATGTCCCGATGTCCTCATGCTAAGTTTCTAATTCATATCCAGCTACGGACTTTGTTGTGGTAAAGAGTTTACCGAAAGAAGGCAGTTTCTGCCCCCAGAAACTATGCCTCAACCATGAGCACACAGGCATGTTTTATAGGAAAGCAAATGAAAAACACATTATGTTCATGTCGTGGAAGGGACCCTGTCGTAGCTGGTCGGCGCGCTCCTAAATGAGTGGTTGCAACGTTTAGTTTACAGCAGGGCATTCCAAATAAATAATGCAGGTATAGTTGCCCTTCCCAGGCAAATTAACAGCCCTGCTGAACTAAACATCATTCCTTCCTAAGTAAAAATTCCAAATCAGTGAGGCACACCCTTGGGACCTGCTGGAGAGAAAGCTCAGAGAACTTTCTAGATCACCTACCAGAGAGAACAGAAACCCATCTAAGTTCTGGTCCCCATATTCAGCAATACTGGGACAATCCAACATTAACTTTGCTGTGGGAATTATCTGGTCCTGAGGAAGCGTGAGGACCGATGGGACAGCTTGCCCACCAGTACTACCGGCTCGCTCACAGGGAGACCCATCTCCAGAACATCGCCTTACGGTGCCCACAACCCGCTACATCAGGATTGCTGTCCGCACACTGTCCCGGTGCCTTTCTGATCCCAGCCCCGCCCCTTAGACAAACACCGTGCCTGGGTTGCCCGTCTGGCGTGGGACCAAGGCTCTGGGCAGGCAGGGGCGTTCTTCCCCGCGGCAGCCGGTCTCACAAACCTAGCCCTGCTGATGGAAGGGGGTCCTGGAGGCCTTTCCGAGAGCCGCCCCTGGACTGAGTCAGCAAAGTGACCTCAAGCCTGGCCGCAGCAGACAAGATCACGAGAAGCTCGGTCTTGCTTCCCCTCCCCCGCCCAGAGCTCGGCCTTGCTTCCCCTCCCCCGCCCAGAGCTCGGCCTTGCTTCCCTTCCCCCGCCCAGAGCCTGTTTAACCCCTCACCGTGTTTGGGTAAAATGGAAGTCTGGGCCTTCCCAGGAGAAACGGGGTCTTTTGAGCACCTGAAAAGGATCAATTCCTTTTCTTGCAAGGGGATTGCTTCTCGTGATCTCCTAGGACATTTTCACCCTAAACAATACGTTTTGCCTGAATAAAATAAAACCAATCAAAACCACAAGGAAGTCTTAAGAGAAAGAAATTCAAAATAACTCGGTAAGACGAAAGACTCCGCTTTGTCGAGCGAGGTCGATGACCGTGAGGACTGGTTCGAGGGGTGCGGGCTGCTTCGAGCCCCGTTCTAGAGAGATTCTGATCTGACCGGGGATGGGTAATGGTGCTTCGAGCTCCCTGCACACCCCCCCAGGCCCTCGGACCCCACGCTGCCTCTGCAGAGCTCCTCCGGCCGGGGCGGGAGACAACCCCCGCACAGAGAAGCGTCTTGCGGCCCCTTGGGGGGCCCGGTTATGCGTCTGACAGATACACGCACAGAGCCGGGTCCCTGCAGGTCTCCAGGAGCAGAGGGCCTGGGTTGACGTTTTAATGTCTCGCTGGGGTGTCCCGCTGCAAAGCACGCACTTCGCCTCCAACCCGCAGCTGCCGGGAGTCTCCTGGCAGCAGTGAGTCGCCACACAGAAGCCTCTGGAAAGCAAGCCTTCGGAGCCTCACGCAGACCCTTCTGTCCCCGATTAAATGACGACTTTATGAAATTAAGCTGCCTCGCTTCTTGGTGTCAATGAAGTCATTTTTATTGAAGCGACAGAGAGAGAAACCTGAGAAGTCAGCGCCCAGCCTGGGAGCTGGCAGGGGTCCGTGTGGGCCAGCGTCCCCACGAGAACGTCCTCCCTTCGACATCCATCGTCCCACCCGCAGGGCCCCTGAGCCCAGACCCCAGCCCACTCAGAGCACTCGCCCTGTCACCGCGTGCGTGGAGGCCGGATTTCTCCTCTGCATCCCCACGGGGCCCAGTTTTACTCCCTGCTGCGGGATGAACTGGAGAGCCCCCCACCCCGCCCGGGAGAAGCTCGCGGCAGGCTTTGCCCCCGGTTAATGCCCGCGATTGTTCCTTAATGTGGAGTTTTCTGTGTGATACTGGATTTGCCAAAGTGGGAGGGCCCGGTGCTCCATGGGCGGAGCGCGAAGGCACGATTTTGTGTCCACTCTGCTGACAGGTTCGAATGCGAACCCAGACGCGACCTGCTCTGCTGCCTTTGATCAGCCTTTACCAGGACAGAGAAACCGGTTATTTTCGACTCGACCGAATGCACTCCTTGAGATTCAGAATCTGCCCGTGTCATGGTCGGGGACGTGAGGAAACCATCTTAGGAACCATCTTCCATTTCAGACCTCTATGACATCATGAAAAAGGCCTCAGAGCCTAATTATCTCAGCAACGGGGCCGCTCGTCCCAGCGCCAGCGTCCGCGGGCCGCATGTCTCGTCCTGTCGTCTTCACAGCTACCCGTGCACTTGCCACGCGGCCGTCCTGTGCTGGCTCGGGACACGCGGTCACTGTAACTCCCCGTCTTCCCAGAGTGAGGGAAGGAGGACCGGCACGTGACCCTTTATCACGGAGTCCGAGGACGGGTTCCTCGCCGAGTGGGGATGGAGAAATTTCAAGGGCAATTTGTCTAATTCTTTCCCGCAGATAATTTTTTTTAACAAAGGAATTTGCCTTGATGAGGAAATGCATGTTTTTAAGAGTGATTCTTTAAAGATACTGCTCTCTCCCGCATTCCCCGGCCTCTGATAGACTTTAAATAATTGTCCCAATTAAGCTATGAGGCGAGTTTCTAAATCTTTCTTTCTAGAAGCAGCACAGATGATGTTTAAATTATTTGAATAATTATTTTACCATTGGGTTTCTGTTTTCCATGGTAAAGCCAGGAAGGCTTTCCTTCAGCTCCCTGCCCCAGGTTTCGGGGCGCGAGCACGTGTCTTCCATCTGAGCCCTCCCGCCCGTGGGGGCCGCCTCCAGGACTCCCCAGCACTGTTCTCCCGGGGCTCTTGCTGGCTCTGCGTTAGGGTTCCCAGGGCTGACTGTCCCCAGAAAACCTTTCAGTAAATGGGAGCCGTCGGGGAGAGGCCGGGTGGGGGACGCTATCGCGGTAACCCAAGTGTGCCCCTGAGAGTCACGCGCTGAAGCTTAAGCCTGTGTGACGGTGTGAGCAGGTGGGCCTTGGGGGTGAGGAGGTCGTGAAGGTGAGTGACTTTGTAACAGACCCCAGGGAGCCCCCTCGTGTCCCACGTGAGGACACAGGAGATGCTGTGAACCAGGAGATGGGGCGTCCCCGACGGCGGGTCCGCCTGGCCGCGGTCCTGGGCCTCCAGCCGCCAGAGGTATGCGGAAGGTACGCCCGTGCTTGACAAGCCTCGGACTCTGTGGTCTGTCACAGCAGCCGAGCAGACCGACAGCCCTGGACCCGCGGATCACAGCGTCCGAGTGAGGCTGGGATGACCCCCTAGACCTGGGCCTCTGCTGGTTTCCTGGGCCGCTTTCTAGCAGAAGAGATGCCAGGGGACGTGCTGGTTTCCAGACCAGGATGCAGGTTTGTGGGGCAGAGCGTTAGCCTGTGTGTGTTATATACAGTTTTGAATAAAACTGTATATAATAAGAATATTATGAATATTATGTAAATGATATGAATATTATGTAAATGAGAGAGAGACTCGCAGCCTTCTGTGAGATGTGGCTGGCAGAAGTGTTAGGACGGACGGACGACACATGTGCAGCTGACCGCGGCTGGACGCTCCCTCCATCAGCTTGGAGGCCGTTTGGGGGGTCGTCCTGGAGCAAGCAGTGTGTGTGGGGAGCCGGCCGTGGGGCGCCTGGGGGGCCAGCTCGCGGTGGGGGCAGGGCTGGGTCTGGGAGCACTGGCTGGCGCTGAGGGATGCGGGGCACTCCTGACCGCAGCAACTGGGTGGGTGGGGTCCTGGCGTGCGGCATCTCAGAGCTGGGGCGCTCCCCACATTTTGTGGAGTCTTCATTCAAGTGCCCACGTCACAGTCATCATGTGCTCCCTTGGAGGGGACCTGCTCTAGCTCAGGGCACAGAGCCCGTGCCGCCAACGCTCTGGCCGAACTGGCAGTCGGGGAAGGCTTTGAGCTTCTACTCACTTGGGGACACGGTGGGGGCCCACGGCAGGCAGCTAGGTTGGGTTTAGTCACACGTGTATTTACACCAGTAACGAGTCATTTTATGTCTGATTAACGAGGTGCCTTATAGAGAATCAACGGGTGTCCTGTCTTACGTTTCACGGATGGCCAGAACGAGGGTCTGAGCACGAGTGGCTGAAAGAAGTTTCGGCATAGACCCGCCGTGACTGCGGCTTCAGTCACTGGCTGGGGGTGGGGGCTCAGTCGGTGAAGCCTCTGCCTTGGGCTCAGGTCATGATCCCGGGGTCCTGGGGTCGAGCCCTGCATTGGGCTCCCTGCTCAGCGGGGAGTCTGCCTCTCCTTCTGCTGCTCCCCCTGCTTGTGCACGCACACTCTCTCTCTCTCGTGCCCAGGTGTGCACACACGCTCTCAAATCAATATTTAAAATCTTTAAAAAAAGATGTTAAGAAATAATAAATATAAAATAAATAAAAAATTGGCTTCATCAGCATGTGCTCTTGGAAAGGTACATTTAAGAGAATGAGAAGATAAACCACCGTCAGGGAGAAAATGTTTGCATGTCACACATCCCGCATGGGCCACGTGTGCAGCATAGATAAAGTATTCTCTGTAATAAGAGAAGGGGTAACAGGCAGAAAACAGACGACGGATCTGGGAGGAGAAGGTTGGTGGCGTCGGGGAAGCTGGGATGGAGCCGGGGCGAGGACAGCTGGGCGAGGACCCGTGCTTCCCGCGGCGCCGTCCCCGTCCCCGTGACCCAGCGTGCCCGTGCCCGTGACTACCCGAGGGGAGGGAGGTCTCCATGCGCACCGGCCGGGAGGCCCACCGTGCTGGCAGACCCGCCCGGAGACACAACCCGAGTGCGTCCCATCAGGGGAGCGGGAAAGGGATTCCCAGGCCGGACAGAGGAACCTTCCCGAAGCTCTGGCCATCACTCTGTGCTCAGCTTTCTCGAAAAGGCCGCATTTTAGGGGCAGGAGAGAGATTGGGGGTGGGAGTGGGCGCAGGAGGGAATGTTTCCGGGATGAGGAACCATTTCCTATTTTGATGGTGTGTTTAAGGCTGTCTGAGCTGTCAGAGCTCGAAGGATGTCACCGAAGAGGGGGTTTTACTGTGCGTTAGTGATGGCTCGGACAGCCGCGGGTTTTAAGAAACAGGCCAGGGCAGAGGAAGCGGGCTGCTGCTTTTAGTCTGAAAATGTCAAGAGAGCCCTTGAAGTGCCCCATCCCCCACACGCTCAGGCTTGGGGACGAGGTTTCCCGTGGGCTGGGCGAACCTCAGAGAACGTGGTGCAGGCGGGGGACCGGCATGGGAGGCACGTTCGTCATTTTTTTCAATGGTAAAAAGGAGCCATGGGAGGGAGCTCTGGGGGCGGTCAGCTCAGGACAGGAGGACCACCATGGCGGGAGGTCCCCCGAGTCAGGCCCCTGGAGCGGGTGGCCGTGCCCACGTGCGCGGGGCAGCCTGGGGTAAGCTGTTGTCCCCAGAGCTTCGGTTTGATGTTGGCCACCCTGGGCGCCCTCAGCAGCGGCTGTTGACGGAAGCGTGACTCATGTTTTCTTGTATAAATTGTCGTCTTTTCTTTTGTGCCAATGGAGGGGGTTAGGGTACCAGGCCCGAGATCAAGCTTTTCCACCTCCGGCTGGGTCAGGCTGCCAACCCAGAGAGCCCGTGGGTCAGACTAGAGCCCACAGCCCGCGGTGCGCAGGCTTGGGCCCTGCGGGGGGTGTGGGCGAGTCACTGTGCGCCTGGAGAGGGTCCCACGGGGGCTGCTCACGGACTCCCCACCTGCGGTCGAGCTGTCTCCTGAGCTCCCAGGGCTCCGTGGGAACGAGAAACCCCCTTTAAGCTGCCCCCTCCCACGTGCCGAGCGGGAGGCAGGTCAGGAAGTTCTGGGGGCCCAGAGAGATGCCGCCCCGAGCAACCCCACATGGTTCCAGCCAGGCGCTCGCCGGCCTGTGAGCTCTCTCTCCATGGTCGCGGTCCTTGGAAATGCCACACTCACAGGTGACGAAGACAGAGTTCACCTCCTTCTCTTGTGGCTCCCAGGGCAGTGCCTTCATCTTAGTGGTTAAGTTGATTTACTCAAGGTCACGCAGGGCAGAGACTTGGGCCGCCATCCTCAGCAGGGTGCCTGCGGGGAGAGATTAACCCATACGGAAATATTTTCCTCGAGGCTGTGTGGAGGTGCTGGCAAGTCCTGCCCCTCGAATCCATTATACTTTTCCAGGACCGCATCCCTGGAAGGCACAACAGCGAATGCACACTTGTCTCTGGAGGACAAGCATAGGATCCGCGACGGGGCTCAGGGCCTGGCTGTCCAAGGCCCCGCGTCCACGGCCCAGACTCGGTTTTGATTGGCAGCTGGGGAAGGACAGGTTGAGGCACCATCTTGAGTACTGAGTGCAGAAGGCAAGGGCTTCTAGAGAAGAAGGAGAACGGGACAGGTGTCAGTTTACAAGGTCTGAAGGTCTGACGGCTTGGCCTCAATGCTCTGTCTCTCCTCTTCCCGCCGCGCTCTGACCCATCCTCGTGCACCAGGACGGATCCTCCTGGGTCTGCATCCACCGTGCGGAAGCCAGAGGACGTTCTGCCTGCACATGGCCTCCGCATTGTCCATATCTGTCCAGACCACCGTCAGTGCTTATCCACCGAGCTCTTGTCTGCTGATCTGAGAGGCACAGATCCAGGAAGAACATTTGTGCAAAAAGGCGTTGCTGGTTTTCAAGCTTCTGTCAGTTCTTGGACGCAAGCGTCCTTCTGGTGGAACCAATCAAAAGAGAAAAACATACTGCCGGTTGGGTTTTCAAGACTTGATCAAGGACCCTGCAGCCTCGGGAGAGGACGTTCCCCTCCCTTGTCTCCTGCTCCGTGCCTGGAACGCTGGGCCGAGGTTTGAGGAGGTGCCCTGGAGGCTGCTCGGGCTGGGCTTCTATTGGCTGCGCCGACGTACTCAAGCCGCAGGCTTCCGTGGCTGGCCCTGGAGCGCGATGCAGGCTGAGAGAGAGGGTGAGGTGCCCCCTTGCTGTGGGGGTCCAGCCCCCCGCTGAGGCCGTGCCCGGCACTCGGGCGGTCAACCGGGCGCAGCCTGGTGCCCAGGGGCACGGAGGGCAGCAAGCGGAATGAACCGTGTAAGCCTTCCTAATGCCGTCCTGGAGCTCCATGCTTTGGGAAAATAAAAATAAATATTTATGCAAAATGTAAAATCTACGGTTTCCTTCATTCCGTCTTGTGCTTTTAAATAGGACACATTACGCTCGCCGGGGGTGGCTGGCTCTGACACGCGCTGCGTCCCTGCCCGGGAAGTGCAAGTGATCGGTCTGACAAGGGCGTCGAGGATGGCGATTTACGGCATCGGCTGCGGTTTTGGACGCTCGCCACTGCAGGGCCCGGCGCATCCGCTCTTTTCCAGGGGAAGCGAAGTCTTCTGCGCACGCTCTGGGGCACGCCCGTCGTTTGTAACAGTCGCGTCTTGGCCAGCGTGTGTTTAATACATCACCCACGCGAGGTTGTCGGGATCGATCCCATCCTCTTACCCCCTTGGTTTTTCCTTCTGAAATAATATTATCACTTGAAAATTCAAGTATTTGCGAAGCTGAAAAGTACAAGGAAAACGACACCAAGCAAAATTACAGTGAAGTCCAGCCCATTTGCCTCTTCGGTCTCCCGCGGAGTCAGACCTTCCTTCAGACAGAGGCCGAGGGGCAGTGTCCGTGAGTGCTGGCCTTGGTGTCCGGCTTCTGACGGGAGCTGCCTCCGTCTCGGCCCCGCGGGGAGTCGGCCAGTGCGGCTGCCGGCCGTGAGCACGGGACACAGCATTGTCTGCTCGCCCGCCTCTGTGGAGCCACCGTGGTCTCGTAGCCCCGGGGCTGTCCCCGTCCGCATCGCTGGACTCCACCCGAACTCCGGAAGAGGTAGCGACAGGAGGGAGGTAGCAGAGCTCTCTGGGGGTGCGAGGCCAGGGGACTTCCTGTTCCCACGGAGCATAGCACTATTGTCCTCCCTCCTCTGGCCTGGAAGCCCCGCTGCTTCCCTCCTCGCGGGGACAGGTGGCCGTCGTGTGTCGCGAACTGATGCTGAAGCCAGCGTCCGTGCCCAGCGGTGCAGCCGTCGTGCCCTCTGAACTACCGAATATGGAGTCCTGAGAGGCCTGGAGGTCCCCGGGGACCAGCACCTCCTGATGGCCTCTGCCGTTCTTCTGCCCCGGACCTCGGTCTGGTTGACCACCTTGTGGGGCTGCCTGGCCTTCCAGCTGCAGCTCACGCCTATCCTAGACACCGAGGAGCGCGGTCCCTTAGAGCTGGGACGGCAGGTCGGGCTTCCCGTGGTGCTGCCCAGCAGAACAGATGGGGACAAGGGTCTCGTTACTCTTACTCTCATTTAAAACACGTCGCCAACTGCCCTACCTGCCGACGGTTGCGACCTTTCTCCTGTTTGTGCCGCGCACGGTTTGGGGTCCTGCATCCTCACATCCTGACTCACAGCCTCTTGTGCCTGGGCCTGGTCTGGGATGATTATTTCTTTTTAGTGTTATGATCTTAGGGTTTGTTCTAAAGGAAGTACAAAGAATTTTGAAAGATACCCCAAATTTTACTTAAGCTATCTGATGGTGATTGCCAAGTTTTAATTTTTAAAAGTTTTATTATCTTTTGAAGATTTTATTTATTTGAGAGACAGAGAGTGTGAGCAGGAGTTGGGGGCAGGGTAGAGGGGGCAGCTGGCTTCCCACTGAGCTGGGAGCCCGACGTGGGGCTCGATCCCAGGGCCCTGAGATCATGAGCTGAGCCGGAGGCAGACGCTTCACCAACTGAGGCCCCCAGCGCCCCGGGACATGAGCTCCTCTGACGGTACTGGAAACGTGAAGAGGGCCCACAAGAGAAGCACGATGATGTGCTCCGAAAGTTCAGGAAGGACGCACCTGCTGGAGATGATTTTGGAAGGGCTCAGTGCCCAAGTGGGTGAGCTTGGCTGGCGTGGATTTTAAGCTTATGGGATAAATTCCACCAAGTGAGGGAAGACAATGAAGCGTCGGAGCCAAGAGCCGAGAGAACGTGCCCTGGAGGGAGGAGCCGTTTATTGGGACGAAGCAAAGATGCTTCAGGGGGTGCGAGATGGGGTCGGGCTTCGTCACGGTGGCAGCAGAGGCCTGCAGAGCCCAGCCCTGCGAGGCCACCCAGCCTCACTGCTCCCTGTTGCCCACTGTCCCAGCCACAGTCTGGGTAGCGGAGGGCGCCCCGGGCTGCTAACAAGGCGCATCTGGCTGTCGGCGACCCCAGCAGCTGTCGCCAATGTTGATGTCACGCTCAAACTGCCACACTCGTCTTTCCATGTCTGGCTCTCGGAAACCGTCGGCGGAGGTGATGGTGGGCACAGACCGGCGTCGCCTCTGCAGGCATGGCAGGGCTACCAAATGGCCGGGGACAGGGGCCACTAAGATGTCCGGGGTAACGTAGCAGAACTTTACACTCAGAACGCAAAGCAGCAACTGAAAATCATGACTAACTCAGATTAACGCCGAGGACATGTTCCTACAAGTGTTCCCTCACCAACTGCAGGATCCCACTTCCCCGGGCGGGCACGTGTTTGTAGGAGCCGGGTAACAGCCAGAATTTACCGTAAACACATCGTTTCAGGCTTTATTAGCTCCACAACACCCAGTTTTAGAACGCTTGGGTGCATTATGGGTAAACGATCTTTAGATATAAATACAGATAAAAATCTATGGAATCGATTGCTTGTAAGGACCCCAGAAGAGAGAACCCATAAAGAGAACCGAAAAAGCAGCCGGGCGCCCTACTGTGGAACCGTCTGGAAGGACTGCCATCTCAGCCTCCAAAGAACCACTATGATTCTGAGAACACTGAGAAGACAGGACGGCACCGGAGGTTCCTTTGTACAGTCCGAGCTCTGCAGAGAGGTCTCCTTACATCATTACCACCGGCTCCGTGGACCGCTGCCGGCCGTCCTTCGGAAACCCCACAGGGCCAGCAGAACCCTATTTCTGGATGTCTTCAACTGCCAGAAGAAAGCGACTTGTTCTCATTATATTTTTCCTTCTTTGGGGTGTGCGGCCAGGGCGAAGTAAAGAGGGGATGTTTGCTGGTAGGTTGTGTTGCTTCATGACCGCCGGCTGGTTTATGCTGTTGCCCAGGGAACTTCGCTGCAGGAACCATGCTCTCCAGCGCGTGTGGCTTCCTGAGCCTGCGATCCAGTTTCACAACTAAAAGGGCTGAACGGGATGGCATCCTGCATCTCACCATCAGGCCGTTCTTCCCGTGAGCGGTAGTCCCCAGCAAAGGCCGTTTCAGCGAAGCCGTCGTCTTCTGTGGTGGTCGCTCGGAGGACCACAAATCTGGTTCCTTCGTGCTATAATTCAACATGCACTTCGTGGTCTTGCCCTCAAAGAAAACCGTTCGGCCTATGAGTTCAAGGAACACATAAGCATCTACTGATTGTCGGGTAACGGGGTCACGGAGATGAACAAGGTCTAGTGTCTAGACCTGAGGCACGATCGAAGCGATCATTCCAGAACACCGTGGCGAGTGAGTGGTGGGAGGAGCGGGCGCAGCCGAGCCATCTTCACGGGGATCCTTCCCGAGGTGTTGGTTGGGGTTCCCGGCACGGGGGAGAAGGCCCTCCAGGTGGAGGGAAGTGGGTGAGCCTAGTGTGAGGTGTCGGGCTGTGGGGCATGGGGGCATGTGGGTGGAGGGGCCGACAGGCCCGTATGGGCGTGCGTGTGTGAGTGGGGCCCCAGATCAGGGCCTGGGATCCGTGGGAAGAGATGGGGGGGTGGGGGAGATGGAACCGAACAGAAGCAGGGCCACAGACGCCTCGTGATCTAACCGTCTGAAATCATTTGAAACAGAGATTAGTTCAGCACATCTCCCAAGCAACTCTTGGCAATCAATTTTCGTGTAAATATTCCTAAGTGATCTATGGGATAATCTTTCCTAGAATTTCTCCTGTGACTGATACTGTGCGTAGTGAGCTTTAGTTTTTAGAATACGTGCCAACCTTTCTGAGACAAGGAAGTATTTGCTTAGTTGGCGTACCTAGGGGACTTGGCCATTCCTGGGGTCAGGGGGGAACCTCCACGAGGTAGGAAAGCCCTGTTTGAAATTTTGGACTTTGGAGTTCTGTTACTTAAGGGACAAGGAAACCAGTGTGGCTGAAGCTGGGAAAGAGAGAACGAGGCACAATGGATATAGGGGGGACCATGGGGGGCCTTCCCAGCACTGAGAGCCTTTGCCTTCTTCGGGGGGGGTGACAGGACGGCTGAGGGCAGATGCCACACGCCCAGGGACAGGACTGGTGGTGCAGCCGAGATGGAGAACGTTGTGCTGAGCCCCGAGCCCTGTGTGGGGTCTGGTCACCGGTGCGGTGCCAGCGGGGGAAGCGAAGCTATGGCAGGGGAGGATGGAGAGTGGCTTTTAGGGGCTCGAAGGGGAGGATGGAGAGTGGGTTTTAGGGGCTCAAGGTGCCGTGGCCACTGGAGGAACCGTGGAGTGGGTGGTGGGGTAATTTCTGGGGGCGGAGGAGTCTGGCGGGTGGGAGTCTCGGCCTCTTGTGGTGGAGCCGGGGGCTGAGTTCCACGAGTGTCGGCTCCTCCGCCGGCGCTGCGTCCTCCCCTCTGCGCTGAAGCCCGGAGCTCACTGTCTTCGTCTGTGTGGGCGTCTCACTGCGTCTGTCCGTCTCTCCTGCCAAGGAGGAGACTCCTTCTCCACCGATGCGGGGCTGCCGGCCCTGGGCCTTGGAGCATCATGGTGCCAGTTCAGGGCAAGGTGGCCGGCAGGTGGTGTGGACGCTCACTGCCCGGACCCCGCAGCCCGGGCGTCGTCCCTGACGCAGCGCGTGTGCATGACGTGGGGGGAGGGGCGGGAGTCAGGCCTGGGAGTCAGGGAGGTCCCCGGGGAAGGAGGATGAACAGCCTCTCCTCGTGGGAGTGTTGGGGGTAGGGGAGAGGAGGGCAGAACCACGCGTGTGCGTGGCACATTCCCAGGGTGCCGGCGTGGCAGGAGGTGTGGCAAACACGACCAACACGCCGATGGGACGTGGTCTGCGGCCGTGTCCAGCCACCGGGGGTGCCCTGCTTTCACAGGTCCATCCGAGCAGCCTTGGCCTCGGGCTTCCCTGATTCGTCTTCGTACACATTTACCTAAGACGCTAGGATGGCAGGCACTTTTGTTCGCATCTCCTGCTTTCTGTCCCCAGACTACCAGCTGTGTGCTTCTGGGCCTCTGCTGCCTTATCCGTGGACGGGGAGAGTAGAATTTTCCCTGCGTCGCTGTGGGATTCGGCTGCACTGGGCAGGCTGGGATGCCTGCCCCGATCCCTTGGCATCGCCTCAAGCCAGAGACCGTCAAACAAACACAAACCAAAAATAGAAACAAGAGAGCTCGATGCCTTATTTTCCTCATCTAGTTCATACATATATATATGACTTTATGTATTTATTTGACAGACGGAGACCACAAGTAGGTAGAGAGAGAGGAGGAAGCAGGCTCCCTGCTGAGCAGAGAGCCCGATGCGGGGCAGAGGCTTTAACCCACTGAGCCCCCCAGGCGCCCCTTTATAGATATATTTTTAAGTTCCACTTGTGTGAGAGAGACCTTATTACCTGATGAGAGTTCTGTGAACGTTTTATGCTTGAAGGATATTTTGCATAAATTTGGAACTGAAGTTGCGAGGGACAGAGCTGACCGAGGGACGGAAATGTGTGATTAACTCACCTTTTGTGCTCGCGCTTTATCTCAGGTTGGAAAGGGCACCTGGAGTGAGGGCAGGCCTCCTCCAGGCGAGACAGAATGCCGTGTGTTCGCTCCGAAACACACATTTTTGTTTCTCCTCAAATCTAGGTGGAAAATCATTGTCTTGGAAGCAGTTAAACATGACTGAGAAAATTCTCAGCTGCTTTGAAAACAGTGAAAACACTTTGCATTTCGAACAAAAGAGCCGCCTTTCGAAGGTGGGAAATTGTCACCACATGATTAAAGAGCAGCGTCTTCTGAAGTCAGTCACCTTCTGGAAGGAGGGGGGCGGCGCAGACCGCACGGGAAGCAGGGGAGGAGGCAGGGAGCTGGGTCCAGCAGCCTCAGGACCATGCAGGCCTGCGTGGGGGGCGGTGAGGGCGGAGGATGGAGGCCCTGGGCCCCAGGCCACCCCTCTGCTGGGCTACCTGCCCCTGTCCCCTGAGGACACCTCCCAGGAAGGAGCCGCAGCCCGTCCAGCCACCACTGGCGGGGGGACTGTGGTACGCCCGAGCCCGGGCCGTTCGTAGGGTCCGGTGTCGTGGGTCCCCCATAAAGCTTGCTGTCCTCACACGCAGGATGAGTCAAGGCCCCGCAAAGGCCTGAGCCGTCTGCCTGACCGCCCAGAGAGCGAGGCCCCCTGAGCGCGCTGGGAGCCCGGTTATGGCCCTGCTTCCATGGAAACGCGCAAGATTGGGGGAGACAAGGTGCGGGTTTTAAAGACAGCCTTCTTTTTATAACTTCCCCTGCTTATCCTCTCCCATCAGACCGCCGTTCCCATGGCAACCGGATCAGAAAGGCCATCAGCTCCAGAACTCTATGTGCACGGTGGGTCTGGAGCGCATGGGGACGACCTGTCATCCGGGAGGCGAGGGCACCTCTCTTCCCGCCCTCCCCCGGGCCGGCTGGATGGAAACCACCGGACACTCCCGGACGCCACGGCCCTCTGTCGTGTGAACGGCTCTCCACGTGCCGTGTCCAGCTGGGGCCCGTAAGTGCGTGACGCGTTACACTCACCAGCGGCAGACGACTTGGAGCTGCGGTCATTTCCGTCCCTCACGGTCAGAGTCGAGTCTCGGGTGCCCCCAGGACAGAGGGACGGGGCAGCCGCACCTGTGGACCCCGGCGTTCTCACTGGCTCAACGGGGCTGTTCCTCCGTATTCGAAAGGGCTAACAGACCACATGTGCGGCCTAACGGCGGCGAGTAGCAAACGGGCATGAGGGGTTCTAGTCTTTTCAATAAAAATATGTAGCCCTGAAGACAGCGTCCCCTACGCATCCTGTCCCGGATGACCCGTGACTGTCGGCTCGCCACAGGACCTGTGCGCCCGTCCTCCGTGATCTAGTGACAGCCTCGAGCTGCCTGACTTGTGTGCTGGATTGAAGCCTAACGGGGTTTCCACGGCCGCGACGGTCTTCGGACATGTGAAGACAGGCGCAGACCTTCTCCCCAGGGTGTGCGCCCCGGGTCTGTGGCTGCGTCCTCCACCTGCTGGAGGGAGCTCGCCGCTCCCTCGCCTGGTGCGGGGAAGTTAAATGGCCCATGTGGGCCATCGGCAGGCCCGGGGTCCCCTGTGGCTGGGACTCTGGGTTCAGTTTCTCTGTCCGATGAAGGAAGGATCTCCCCTCAGCGAACCTTCGGCAGGCCGTCCCGGGGCCGGGGGTCTCAGGGATGAGGGGGTGCCCGTGCCAACCAGTCAGGTCTACACTCCAGCCAGGGGTGAACCCTGCTGACCCGCAATACCCTGCAGACACCCTGAGCCACGTCGACAGAGCGGCTGGCGTCCAGGAAGGGGCCCCCTGACCTCACACTGAGACGCCACTTCCTTTTCCTGCCCTGGCTTTCGACGTGGGGTCTGAAGGCACCCATGGCCAAATGGAAGTGGGAGTCCGAGAATCGCCCCAGCGGCTGTTCCTGCCCTTCTTACTACCTCCGTGTAAGCCACTCAGCGTCCTGAGTCCAGCTGCTGACTGTGCAGCGTGAAAACGTCCTCTCTCTGTGCATGGCCATGCTTGGTGGGAAGACCCCGATGCCACCGGCTGACGTGTGTGGCTGCCCACCGGAGTTTCAAGCCCACGCTGTTGACTCTCAGACACGCGCCCTCCCCGGGACCCCCGAGGAGCAGAGGGCTGCATGCAGATGTGTCCCAGGCTGCGGGACCCAACGGCCACCATGACTGTTCCCAAGGGGCAGTCCAGCGGTGGGAGGTTAGTGAGTGTGGCCGGGAGTACAGAGCCCAGTTCTTATGGCGGCATCAGGCAGGAGGCTGGGACCCCATTCAGAGGGAATGGGGTCAGGATTTGGGGTACAGACGGCAACCCAGGGAGGCCACTGGCCACGTGGACTCAGGTGGGATTGGGGAGAAATATTGACGTTTGATCGTCTGTGGGAACCTCCACCCTCATGGCTCCCCGGGACACAGGGGACATACAGGGGTGACTGTTCCGCTCAGACGGCGTCAAGGATGGTTTGCTTTGGCTCAGGGCCTGGCGAGCTCAGACTCAGAGGTGAAGAGCCAAGAAGGGCAGGGTCGGGGGTCCCACAGCCTGGACGGTGGCCCAGAAGCTGGAGTGAACGTGGTGTCCGGGTCACTTCTGCCCACCGCTGGCCCTGAGCCTGGACCAGTGACCACCTCCTCCAGCCCGAGCTGTACGTGACAGCAGGGGCCGGGCGGCCGAGCTCTGTCTGAGGAGGAGGACGAGCTGCACGTGATGATGTGAGAAGGGGAAACTCGCTCACGTTTGGCACCCCAGGCACGTGACTATTGAGAAGACGAAATTCATACTCGCTCTTCATGCGCCTGCCTCTTGGACCCAGTGCTTGTGCTGCCCCACAGCCCAGAGCCGTCCACGGGCCTGCCGTGATCCAAACCTCTGAAGGCCTCTGCGGGGTTCGGGCATGGCAGTCCTACTTCCTGGGCCCGCTTTGTGCGGCCGCGAACAGGGGGCACCCAGAGCCCGTCTAGCAACAGAGCGCTCGCTGTGACCCGTAGCTCGTGACCTTCTGGAACTACACGCCCCTTAAAAGAGAATATCCAGAAACGCCGCTGCCTTCACCCAGCGAGGTTCGTGTCTAACACGGACCCAGGATCAGTCTGTGGCTGCGGACGTGCACTCCGGGGCTGACCTGCCTGGGTTCAAATCCCGGCCCTGCTCTGAACGGCTTTGTGACGTGCTTCACATCTGCAAGTCCTCGTCTCCTGTTCCCACTTAAGTGCAAGGACGTGACATCCCCTTAAGGCTGCTCAACCTAAACACGGTAATGGGGTAAGTTTTACGTCACGTATTTTTTACTGCGATGAAAGAGCCGTAGACATGATAAGCTGGACACACGCGCACACAGACCTGTTGTAGTACACGCATGAGAGTCCCCGGGAGGACTGTCCTCCCCGTCGGTACCGCCCCTGTGAAAACTCACGCGGGAGCCTCCTGGCCCGGGGCCTGGCCCCTTTCGAGACCCCGCTGTCCTTTCCTCTGACAGCGAGTTCCCAGCACGGCCATACCGTCACATTCCGTTACACTCCGGCGACAGGGAAGCTCTGAGCTGAGTCTGTCGTCGCCGATACACAGCGTTGCTAGGTGTCCCGACGTACAGTCGAACTCACCTTTCTTCCTCATCCTGTTTCTTGATGTGATTGTAATGTGTTGCTTTTTCTGTGTTCTTTTTCTTTTTCCGTTGTAAGCATTCTAACAACTAACTTTAATATTCTCGTATGTGGTAATCGTGATGAGACACACCTTTAACCTATAGTAAACCCTATTATTTCTCTCTTATTCTTTTCATTTCTAAAAATCTTACAGGACTTAGATTATAGACTCAAATCATGCTAAGAATAAAAGCCAAGTAAAATAATAATTTCTAAATGGCTTATTCCAACATTCCTTTCTGCCTCAAACCCTGTAGTTCTTCTGTTTGTTATCTTTCTGGACATTTTTCCACTCTAGGTCTTTGGGGTCTAGAGAACCCCATTACTGGAACTCCAGGATCCCAGCACTGTAAGTGAGAATCACTTTAATGGTAGAACATAATAATGGTGGCTCTGCTCGGCCGTAATGCCAAGAAAACGCTACAGTCGTTTTGTGTCCGCTACACGAATATTTACAGGAAACAATACTAAGTTCTCCAGTGAGCAAGTCATTCTCGACAGCATTTTGCTTAAGAAGAAGCAAAGGACCACACACGAAAATAGATTCAAAATGGATGAAGGACCTCAATGTGAGAAAGGAATCCATCAAAATCCTTGAGGAGAACACAGGCAGCAACCTCTTCGACCTCAGCCGAAGCAACATCTTCCTAGGAACATCGCCAAAGGCAAGGGAAGCGAGGGCAAAAATGAACTATTGGGATTTCATCAAGATCAAAAGCTTTTGCACAGCAAAGGAAACAGTCAACAAAACCAAAAGACAACTGACAGAATGGGAGAAGATATTTGCAAACGACATATCAGATAAAGGGCTAGTGTCCAAAATCTATAAAGAAC
>PISX010030898.1:0-18489 GCA_004024625.1 Mellivora capensis
CTGGGCTCTGCCTCATAGCCGCCCCCCACCCCAGGATGCCCCAAGTCTAGCCCACTGTGGACCCACTTCACTTTCCTCTAGGGAAGTTCTGGCCATTAAATGGCAAGACATGTTCCCTGAGCCCCTTCTTCTCATGCTGACTTCGCCAATTCCAGACTCTGAAGACTCAGGGGCGACACCAATGGCTCAAGGCCTGCCTGGCCCACCCACTGGCTGGTCCTCTCAGCAAGGGCTTTACCGGAGCTTGCTGGGCCCACACAGTGGAGCATCACACAGCGGGTTAGTGATGGTTGCCTGATGATCTGGAAATTACTCACAGATCTACATCACAGAGAGAAGTTATGTAGATAACTGCTGTAGATATGCTTATAGCCACACACGTCTTCACAGGAAACAGCCTAGGAAGTATCATGACTAATTGGTCGGTCTTTCTTTCTTTCTTTCCTTTTTTAAAGAGGGAAGGTTGTAGAAGCAGAGGGAGAGGAAGAGAGAATCTTAAGCAGGCCCTACGGTCAGCACAGAGGCCCATAAGGTGCTCAGTCTCACGACCCTGAGATCGTGACTTGAGCCGGAATCAAGAGTCAGACACAACTGACTGGGCCACCCAGGTGTCCCTGATTTTTGTTTGTTTGTTTCTTTCTTTCTTTTTTCTTACCGTTGTTCTGCTCTCACTATTCACCACAGCGTGGACGAATCTCCCAGACAATGGTAAAAGGAGGTGGGCACCACCAGAGAGTAGACACTATATAACTCTATACACATGAAGCTCAAAATCGCCGAACCAATCTATAAGGACAGGAGTCAGAATAGTGGACATTTCTGTGTCGACCTGTTGGGGGCGGGGAGGGGATCCTCTGGGGTGCCAGTCACGGCGTGGCCGTGATCTGCAGCGTGGCCACATGGGTCTACTATATGGATGTAAATAATCTGTCAAGCAGTACCCTAGTAGTACACTCAGTTGCATGTAAATTATACCTCAATTAAAATACAAAAACATTTATCATGGGTTCCTCTCTTCCTCAAGAGTATTCCCTGGTTGGGTACCCTCCTCATCCTGCTGATCTGTATTCCTGGGTTCTCGGGTTCCTTTTCTTTCTTTCAGTGCCTGGCAATTTCCCTTTCCAGAAGCATGGTTTGGAGTTGAGAGCTACCAAATGGAATTAAGATACTCTGAATTGAGGTTCCCCAGGTTCTATGCTCCATGCACCTGTTATCAAGTTATTCCCTCTCAGCTCCAAGTCGATTGTCTGTGATAATGGAGCTGGACCCTACAATAGTTCTCCTCTGCCGGCTGCCAGATGCTAAGCTCTCACAGTGGTGGGCACTGGAAGGAGGCTGGAGGAGGAAGGGGCCGGCCTTCCAGGTTCCAGCGTCCTCCCCTGGGCAGCCCCTCACCCACCTGCACACATGGCCTTGGCGGCAGCCAGCAGCCAACACCTCTGCATGGCGAGCTCCACGCCTCCCTAGCCCCACACCCCAGGGAACCGCTTCCCAGTGAGTCCTGCCGGCCCAGCGCCTCAGCGGACCTGACCTCCAGCGAATCCTGGCTGCACCCATCCTTCTGAGGTCTGGGTCTCAGTCCTGCAGAGGAAGGGCCTCTTGCCGATCTGCTCTGCCCCAGCTCTGGGATTGAGGCTGCTCTATCTGCTAGCCCTGTGTTCTTTTGAGTTTTCTCCGCCAGTTACTAGCCAGTCTTCCTTTATCCCAATCCCATGATAGCCAAGCATTCTTCATAGTGAGCTTCCCCATTCAAGTCAGGGTGTAGTTACCATCTTCTGCTTGGACCCTGACTGAGTCATTTCCCTTGTTGGAGGCTTGGAGTTGGCAAACAGAAGTTTGGGGCTTGGAGTTGGCAAACAGAAGTTTGGGGCTTGGAGTTGGCAAACAGAAGTTTGGGGCTTGGAGTTGGCAAACAGAAGTTGCAATTGTCTGAGTAGTGATGCATGGAGGTAAAGGGTCCTGCTGTCAAGTTGCTGTGTGATTTCGGTGTCTCAGTCTTTTTGGCTGCCGCAACAAAATACCTTAGACCAGGTAGCTTGAGCAGCAAACAACTATTTCTCGCAGTCCCCGGGGGGGAAGTCTGTGATCGGGGTACCAGCAGGGTCAGGTTCTTGGTGAACATCCTCTTCCTGGTTTGCAGATGGCCCCTCCATTGTGTCCGCATATGGCAGAGAAAGAGATCGTCTCTCTGTGTCTCCTCCTACAAGGACACTAATTCCATTCATGAGGTCCACCCTCCTCACTCATCACCTCCCAAAGGCTCCACCTCCAAATACCTTTATCCTGGGAGTTAGAATTTCCACACATGAATCTTAGAGGGGGACACATTTAGTCCATAACACCGAGAAATCATTTTTTCCTCTCCGACCTCAGTTTCTCCTTGGGTAAAATGGGGAATGCATCCACTATCCTCTCCTAACTTTGCAGAGATATGAGAAAAGTGAAAGTGCTGGGAGGTCCTCAGTGGAAAGGTGCTGCTCAAAGTCCTGGAGCTATTTGTGGTCACCATAACCATAAAAACAGCTTTATTTTAAACACCCACCAGCCTGGTATCACTACCTACCGAAGTGGCTCCTAAAACCAACTGTCCCATCAACCAAGGTCTCTGCATTCATGCCACCTCTCCCACTAGGGAGGGAGGAAATGGGTGGAGGAATGCAAGAGGCCTAGAGACTTGGGGAGGCAGCAGGACCTCTGGGAGATTCAAGGCAAGGACAGATTTTAAGACCCACTCTCCAGGGGTACCTGGGTGGCTCAGGTGGTTAAGCATCTGCCTTCGGCTCAGGTCATGATCTCTGGGTCCTGGGACTGAGCCCCATGTTGGGCTCCCAGCTCAGTGGGGAGTCTGCTGCTCCCCCTGCTTGTGCTCTCTCTCTCTCTCAAATGAATAAATAAAATCAGACTCAGCTGATCATAGGGGTTCACTTGGCATCAGATTTGTGACCCTGTTCCCCAGTGCTGAAATATGGTGCTTGTTTGTAGGAGATGTGCTCTGCACAACTGCAGGTGGTGCCATGCAGCTCATAGTCCCTGGTGTTGTGCAGTGCGCAGCCTGTGCAGCCAGACACAGTAGCCTTATTCAGCTGAGTGAACCTGAGGCCCAAGACATAAGTCCCTAGTGAGCCATCTTCTCCAAGGTGCCGAAGGGAAGGCCCTTCACACCAATTTATGACAACTTGTGAGAATTCAGGCCAAGACTCCAGGGGCCACTCAACAGTCATACTGATTTCTACTTGACTATCCATGGCCACCTAAAGAGCAACATATCTTCCCTGTTTCTTTTTCCTGCATGTAATTCTTCCACTAGGCCCACCATCTTAATGCTCACAAAATTCCTTATCTATTAGTGCAACATATCACACACCCCGACTGCAGAACAGGAACGCAACTTATGCCAAAGGGAGCGTGAAATGGACATACAGTCAGAGGGTCTACTGATCAAGCAACCCCAGAGGACATGGAAATGGCCTGTGAAACCTTGCTTCTGGCACCAGCTTGAAGACAACACCCTGTAGGGTTGAGGTGCAGCCTCCGAGGTGATGGAGAGGCCCTGGCCAATGGGTGCTAGCTAGTGTTGTTCCATTAGCTGTTCGACATGGGTCCGGGAACCGAGAGGTAGAAGGAGGATTGGCCCTCCCACTGCCTGTCCCAGACTTTGTGTTTCCTGCACCTACAGCCTATGTCTGTTGCGTTAGAAGCCTGGCTCCTATGTGGGGAAGGAGGAGAAAACTCCTGATGGGTCTCCTGAACTTAAAGTGATACCTACTTCCTGGACCATCTGAAATCCTATGCCCGTGGACCAATAAGCAGATTACTGGCAGGGGTGACCATTGACTCCAATTGCCACGAAGAGATAGCGTTGCTATCTGATGGGAGCAGGAATGACTGCGACTGAAACTCAGAGCTTCTATGTCCCGTGATGGTAAGCAGACAAAGATTGCAAGGGCAGCCCAACAAGGGCAAGGTTGCTAAGGCTCAGATCCCTTGGAGTGAAGGACTAAGTCTCCCCCACCAGGCAGCCAACCCACACCTATCAAAGTGCTAGCTGATGGACAGGGGATCCTGTGATGGTGACGGGAGAAGGAGACAATAAATGAATGGCTGCATTGGTGGGGACCATAGCTTGTTCTACTGATGTTCTTGTGGTACGTTCTTGCAGAGTGCAGCTGACCACCTTCTTCCTGAGGACGCTGCGCTGGACTGGACTTCATGGAAGGCGAGAGCAGATCTGAGTGATACAAGGAGCTCTCCTGTGCACCACTTCAAATCCTGTTGGTCATGCCTCTCACTCCAGCCACTGCTGTGCAACCAGTTTTGCACAGACCTCAACCAGTTCTTTGGGCAAACTGACAGTGCCTTGCCTTGGGCCCAGTGCCACATACAACAAGTTCTGTCCTCAATGCTATTGGCACTATATATGTGGAGCCCAAAATACAGAAGAATTTAAGGCTTATGGGTCTATTCTTAGAGTCTAGGACTTAGATCAATGGAGGATGGAAGCCAAGGATAAATTCTTCCCCTTTCAACCCCCAAGCAGACAGCCCTGCAGTGCATTTATGAGGCTTATCAGAAAGTGTTCTAGTCTGAGCACCAGTCACGCATAGCAACCAGCAACTCACAAACACATCCTTCCTTCCTGCTTCACTTCCTTACTCTTCCCTCTTGCTCCCTGAGAGCGCTGAGATCTGAGATGGCACTCCAAGTAAACTGCCTACGTGAAAGCCTTTATCTCAATCTCAGCTGTGGGGGGAGGGACCAAGATAAGATGCACGGCCACACCTGATAACTGCAAAGAGGTTGTGCCAATGGCGCAGCCTCACTGGGCAGCTGTGTGTTCATCTCTGTCACCCTGGAAGGAGGGAGCAGGGTTTGGTGACCAGCTAGTAGACTCAGCAGGGAGGCATGGACATGTCTGACAGGTGCTCCCTCCAAAGAGATAAAAATAGTAAGAGTACTGACACTTAAAGGAATGGGTAGTAAAACCTCCCTTGTCCTAAGAGAAGAGGACATTCCCTTGGCCAGCACAGTGGAGAGAGAAGAGGGGAATTCCAAGAGTCAGATGGCTGGAATGTGACCACACCTTGTGGACAGGAGGGAAAGGAGGAGCTATTAAAGAAGGAAAACAGGAGGGACGCCTGGGTGGCTCAGTTGGTTAAGCAGCTGCCTTCGGCTCAGGTCATGATCCCAGCGTCCTGGCATCGAGTCCCACATCGGGCTCCTTGCTCAGCAGGGAGCCTGCTTCTCCCTCTGCCTCTGCCTGCCACTCTGTCTGCCTGTGCTTGCTCTCTCGCCCTCTCTCTGACAAATAAAATTTTAAAAAAATAAAAATTAAAAAAAAAAAGAAGGAAAACAGGAGAAGCTTGGGTAAGGGTGAGGGAGGGTGAGCAAACCTGGGGGGTAAGGCTGCTACTCACGAAGCATTTGTGGCCACAGGTAAACTATAAATTTGGTCATAAACACCATCAATATGAGTGTCCTAACTTGTTTCACCATCTTTGCTTTCGTTTTTGTCTCAGAAGGAGCTGATTCTTCTTGCTTACATTCCCCACTCCACCCCCGGCCCCCACGCCGTAACCTCCCCTTTTCTCCAGGTGTCTCAGACTCTCATTTTTTTCGGAACCTGCTTCAAATATCCCTGCTCTCCTTCCTCTCTTCATTTTCATACATTCTTTCTCCTTGCCTGGATTTCCCTCATTCTCGTTCTTTTTCCTTTTCCCCCAAACTGCCAGACAACAGTCCATTAGCCTTGTCTCCACACCCTCAGCATTCATCCCTGGCTCATTCCAGCCTAGCTCCAGTCCCTGTCCCTCAGTGGAGACTGTTCCAAGGTCAGCAATGAGTCCCAGTCTGTCTTAATCCTACTGGGCTGTCTGCACTACTTGTCAGTCGTAACCATTCCTGTACTCTGAAAACTCCTTTCTTCCTGACCCTTCTCCTACTCATTAACCCTCTGGTTCCTCCTGCCTTGTAAATATGGGTTCTCTCAAAGTCCAACCTTCTTGCTGTATATGCTCTCTCAAGACAATCTTGTCTACTCACATTGTTTCAACTCTTCTTTTTTTATTAAGATATTCCCCCAGGGGCACCTGGGTGTCTCAGTTGGTTAAGTGTCTGCCTTTGGCACAGGTCATAATCCCAGGGTCCTAGGATCAAGCCCCACATCAGGCTCCTTGCTCCATGAGGAGCCTGCTTCTCCCTCTCCCTTTGCTCACCACTCCCCTGCTTGTGCTAACTCATTCTCTCTCTCTCTCTCTCTGTCAAATAAATAAATAAAATCTTTAAAAATTAAAAAAAAGAAGCATTAAAAAAGATTCACCAGATATCCACCTCTACTACCGTATTTCAGACCCACATTCCCAACAGCTGTCGGGGCTCTTGCACACAGAAAACCAACCAATATTTCAAACTCAAGGAGTTCTTGCAAGAGAATGACTTTTTTTAATGCTATATGAGATTTGTAAATTATACATATTTGTATTATATTTTTACTATAGTGATAAGAAAAGGAAGATTCAACACACATACACACATTGGGATCCTGAGCAAGAGTTTTCAAGCAACACTCTGGATTCCCAGTACCTGGCTTTGTTCCCCACTCTTCTTCCACCACATATTTCTTGACCATTCTATAGATGTGCACTTGCCAATAACTCAAGCCACACCACCAGTCATGCATCCCAGTTTCTGTCTTCATCTTCTATCTTTCTAGCTCACTCCCTCATTACCCAAACTGCAGCAGTGCCTTGCCCCACAAAGACCTCAGATCCATTGATCCTATCACATTTTCCAGTCCCTTGATCCCCAGATGTCCCCCTTCCCTCCTTGCCAAATTTAAATTCCTCATCCAATTATTATCATTGTTGCACTTATCATAATCTTAGTTCCTTTGCCCCTCTTTCACTTCACTTTCTTGGAAAAACTACAAACCAGGTCAAATCTAGCCCTCAACCTATGCCACATGTGCCCTCATACATCTCTGAATGTGGCTGGAGAAAAAGACACAAAGCTTCCTTCTGTTTTCACTCTAAACTTGTAACGGTAAACCCCAATCACATGTCTACCGTAACCAGGCAATCATTCTATATGTCCTAACCCTTTCTTTCACTCTCCTGTAGTCCTAAATGCTGATTTGCCACCTATTTTCCCCTCAGATCCTCAACACCTTGTCTGCCTTCACGCTCACCTGTGATCTTGCTTCCTACTTCCCTGAGGGAATTAAATCTGTCAGGAGAGACATGCCATCCCATTACTCCATCTGTGCCAGCATATCCTGGATTACCACTTTTGATGATGAATAAACCACCTGTGATCCTATCTAAAGCCAACCTCTTCCCAAATCAAGGGTCTCTCTCCGGTCATCTACCCTCTCTCTCTCACATGATCAGATTTTCTCTCTCTGCTGAGTTCTTCCCATAAGCATGTAACCATACTATTATTTCTCCCATCTTCAAAGGAAAACTCTTTCTTGACCCCTCCAACTACCATCTCACTGCTCTGCTCCCCTTCATAGAAAAGCCATTTGAAGCATTACTTGTGCTTATTGTCTCCGACCTTCTCCAGTCCTCTGTTGAAGCCACTGCTGTCGGGCTTTCACCCCCAGCACATTACTAAAATGTCTCTGAACAAGGTCACCAGAGACTTCCATGTTACAAAATCTAATGATCAGTCCTCAGTCCTCATTTACTTGACCTATCAACAGCATCTGGCACAGATGATCACCCCTTCCTCCCGAAAATACTCTACCGAGATGCCACACTCAGGGGTTTCCCCTTCCTCATGACTGTCCCTTCTCAGCCTCCTTTCTAGTTCTTCATCTTCCTCTTCATGTTGTGGCATTCCAGGGGACTTCTTCATTTCTTTGTCTATACTAACTCCTTTGGCAGTTTCAACCAGTGTCAAGATCGTGTTATGATTTTAAATATGCTAAAATTTCCCAAAATCATTTCTAGTCTTAAACTCTTCCTTGAATTCCAAATATGCATATTCAACTGTCCAAAAGAAGATTCCTGATTTTACCCCTCCCCCAAATCTGTGCAACGTGCAGTCTTCATGTTACAGTAATTCTATTTTTCCATTGCTTATGCCCAAAACCTTGGCCCTTGAAGCTTCTTTTTCTTTTACATCCAAATCCAATCCATGCTTTTGCTCTATAGTCAGAATATGTTTAGAATCTTATCACCAAAACTAGTACCACCCTGATACAAACCACTATCATTTCTCACCTAGATTAATATATCAACCTCCTAACTGGTCTTTCTGCTTTCAGGAAGCAGTCCCTTGTCCCTCCACCCCCATTAACCAAAACACAAGTCAAATAAAATTACTCCTCTGCTCCAAATCTTCTAGTGGTTCCTTAAATCACTCAGAGTAAAAACCAAAGTCAGGTGTTGAGGAGAATAGCTACCATGGCTCCCATGGTGAAACCTCATACGTGGGGTCTTCTAGCCAGGTGTCTGTGACTTTGTATCGTTGGAGTATTTGTTTTATCCCAAAGGTTACCGTACTCTTCAAGTTTGCTATCACTGAACCAAGAAAGAAGGCAGACACACATTTCTACAGAAATTATAATTCATTGAAAGATTTTGAGGAGATGAGAAAGGCTGATATCTTTCAGAGCATGAAGGGATTAGAAATATAAAGAATTTCTTTGGATTGAGTTCTATGGACATTTGTCACTGACCTATGTTCCTGAATTGCATCACATGAATATGGAGGCTAAGGAATAGTTGATCTTGACAAACACACAATTAACAACAATAATAACAACAACAAAAACCAAAGTTCTGTTGGTGGCTTACTAGGCTTTCCATCCTCTGGACCTATCTCCTGCTACTCCCCACTCCTGCTCACTTTGTTTCAGCCACTTGACCTCTTCCCTGTTTCTCAGATACTCCAGACCTGCTCATGACCTCATGGCTTTTGCATAGCCATATCTTCTCCAGATGACCTCATGGCTCACCCTCTCATCCCCTTCAAGCCTTGGCTCTAAAGCCACCATCTCAGTGAGGCCTCTCCTGACCACCCTTATTAAAGTGGCAACCCCCCTCCTAACCCCAGTCTTCATACTTATCAGCTTCTAAAGTACTATGTGATTCATTTATTATGTTCATAGTCTGTCACTCTCACTAGACTATAAGCTCCATGAGAGTATGGATCTTGTTTTCTTTGTTGATGCATTCTTCATCCCTAAAACAAGGGCCTGAAACATGGTAGACCTAAGTTAATATTTACCCAATGGATGAATAAAGTGGATGGGTCTCAAACATTTATCTGTCTCAGATGTGTCAGTCATTTGGGTGCTACCACAAGGGAGCTGTGTGCTTGAAGTGTTTCCAGAAAACAGAATCACCCAGAAACCCACCAGGGAGTATGTATTTTTTGGTAACAACCATTGTCAATACAGTACCACTCATAAAATATTGCCTATGTTGATATTATCCTCCAAACCTTGTGAAGTATGTATTATGCTTATCATCATATTTTATAGATGGGAAACTAAGGTGCAGAAATGTTAAGTAAGTTCTGAAAAGTGACATAGCTAATAAATGGCAGAATTGGGATTCAAACCTGGGTTGTTATTTTTTTTTTATCACATATCATTTCCTTACACTGACCAAATTTTAGCAATGGGGGAAATGATTTTCCATTATGTGGATGAAGGGGAAGGAAGGCTGAAGTCAACAAAAATGGAGAAGCCCCAGGAATATGGTGTATGCCCAGGAGCCCACATGGACCCTTGGAAGATGAGAACCAGGTACTCCATGGTAAGACAAGTAGGCAAGAATTTTGGCTTTGCGTAAAGAAGATGTGTCCTTGCAGTCAGCTAAAGAGCATGCTTCAGATGTGCCCCCAAGAGCCAAACAGAGATAGGCCAGGGGCAAGGTAGGCCAGAGCCAGGGAGACCACTAGCATGACTGAACACAAGTCCATCTGCCCGCGTACAGCAAGCTGGTCCCTGAAACATCAAGTTTGCTGCCAGGAAAAGGTTTATTCGAGAGGCAGCCAAATGAGGAGACAGGAAGATGAGCCTCAAATCCACCTCCCCAAAGGGGAAGAGAACAAGTTTTTTATAATCATAGGGGTTGAGATTACATACATATTGATGAAAAAGGCAGGGAAACTTATGACTATTCATGAGGAAAAATGGAGCATGCGTACTGAGCAGACATATATGTAACATACACTCCGTATTCACTTTGGAGTGGAGACTTAACACCAGAACAAGGCAAGATTCAGCCCCTGATGTCAGGAGGTCATTTTAGGTCAAGGAAAAGGGGCTATGGGCATGCTCTGAGAGCCAGGATAACCTGAGTGGGGTCCTAGGCTTACCTTGGGTGGGGAATGTAGGGCCTTGCTTGTTTCTGGGCTGGAAACACATCAATTAACCTTGAGTCCAGGCATCTGCAGAAACAGCCAGTGTGTTTGTTAGTGAGGGCCTAAAAAAGACACAATAGCGGATTAGGGGGAAACAGTTCTTTGAAGACCAAGCTTTAAACGTTCTGCTAGTTTCAACCTCATTAGCCCTATGGAGCATGGTTTCACTAGGTCAGTGGGGAAAGGGATGTTCAAGTCAGAGGATGTACCAAGAACCTCACGTTTATTATTGCATTGAAGTCCCACAGCCAGTGAGGCACAGTAGGACTCTGTTACCGCATCTGGGCTCAGAGAGAGAGAAGATGACCTGCCAAGGTCACACAGTGGGCTCCACCAGTCATGTAGCATCTGTGAGACTAGTGCACATTGGCCTGGCATCCAAAGGAAGGATTTGTGGGGCCACGTCAAGTGTGTTTTCCTCAGTCAAAAGTCCAGATTCCAGGGTGACTCCAGACCAGCGTGCATCATCTATGCCCAGCAAGCTCACCGGAGAGTTTTGACCTTGGTTTTTGAGAAAGGCCCAAGACACAGATTCTTTCAGCTCAAAAGAGGGATCCAGGAGGTCTCACTTCCCTGGCCTAACATCTAAGCCAAACCCTCTGAAGAAAGGGATCGGCTCAGCCAAGACGGTAACTGCGGGAGGACGGGGCTCTGTGCTGGGATCCCAGCCATGCCTCTGCCTCGGTGTTTTCTCAGTTTGCTTGGGCCTCCTTTTCTCGATAATTCTGCAAGCTCATGAGCAAAGCATGCTGGGACTTAAGCAGGTGGTCCCCAAGGAAAGGGAAGAAGCTAGAACCAGACACACTGCGGGGGACGGCGGGGGAGCTGATGTGCTTCTGAGGGGGATAAGGGTGCAGAGAGCTCAGGCTTGGTTTGCTGTCAGAGCAAGTCCAGTCTTGAGGGCAGCTCCGACGGAAGGGACTGGTTAAGTGAAGTAGTTTTCAGGACGGGGTAGAAGTAACTTTAAACACCAGAGAGCACACAATTATCTAATGACAGGGGAAAGACACTTGATATAACACGTAAGTACATTTTTTGTTAAGTTAAAGCCATTTTTTCAGCCGTGCCTAGACTGTGAAACGTCCAATCCAGGGGCAAGGGCAAGGGCTTTGGCACCAGCCACCACATGGGTTCTGCTGTGAGCCATGGGCTCTTTCTGTTCTCAGGCACAACTATACGGAGTGCCCTCTGTCCTGGGAGCGGTGGTCAGGATCACATCCGGCTTCTGGTGGCTCATAGAACCATAGAACCACCATCTTCTTCACCTTTCTAATGGGCCCACTTTTCTTTTAAACTCTCAAAACTCTAATGGAAGGTGGCAGATTAAATATCTCTGTTTATTTCCATTCCCTCCCACATCCTCAATAAAACTAAAAGTGAAGGATTAAAAAGCTAATAAACCCAGAGCCAGCCACAAGAGAATGAGACAGCCCGTCAACAGATGGGAGAATTTGACAAAATTCTGGAAGATGGGAAGCAGAAGGAGTTGACAATTCAAGTAGCTGGGTGAAGGAAGCTACAGTCTAGAATGCTGGCGTAGCGGAAAAATACCGAAAAGAGCTAGTTAGCCCTGTAGAATGTCAGAGAAGCATGGCTGCCTCAGAAATCAGGTACAGGGGCACCGGGGAGGAAAAGGATGATATAGGGCTAAGTGAACGTCTATGTAGAATATAAATGATCGCCCACTTCACTCTCCCCTTCCTCCAGTACCCTTGTGATCAAAAACAGACATCCGCTCTTCAGGGAAGAGAAGAGAAGAGTTCCTTCCCGGGAGAGGTGAGTAGGCTCTCAGGAAATGACTGCACATCATACATTAGAGGACCCCCCACCAGCAGCCTGGCCGGCTCCCACACAATCACAATACACACAGGGCCCTCAGAAGCTTTACTGGGCCACCCTCTGCAGCACAAGCAGTCAATCAAGTATCACTAGAAATCTGAGGAACTCTTCCAAAATGAATAAAACCGAGATCTTTTTTTAAGTGACTGTGAGTTCCCATGGGATAATGATGGTTTCCTATATCCAAATCTCTTCACACCCTCCAAAATCCCTACAAATTAACAGGAGAGCAACACAAATCACATAGAAGCCATACCTATGCCATAACTACAGGGCAGAGATTCCACAAACTGTAATTTACACGGAAGAGAAAACAAAACCCCTGAGGGCCACAAAGCTGGCTCCAGAGCCCACTCCAGAGAGGCAAGCCAGGTGAAGGTTGTATGGCAGGAGGGAATGGGAGTGGGGTCCTGGACATGGACAGACATGAAGAAAAGCCACCGCTTCCAGAAGGAGAGGGTCTCATCTTGAGTGGAGAAATACTGAGGACAGGTCTGCATGGCAGCGGGTCAGAGCACAGACTACTGAGGAATCTTACAGAGGCTCAGAGATGCACAGGACCAGAAGTAAGAGTCTTGGAAAAGCTCTACTTCCACGGAGAGGAAAGCAGCTTGGAAGGGGGCACCTGGGTGGCTCTGTTGGTGAAGCATCCAGCTCTTGGTTTTTGTGTGTTTTTTAATAATTTTTATTTTTTTATAAACATATAATGAATTATTCGCCCCAGTGGTACAGGTCTGTGAATCACCAGGTTTACACACTTCACAGCACTTGCCATAGCACATACCCTCCCCAATGTCCATAACCCCACCACCTTCTCCCTACCCCCCTCCCCCGGCAACCCTCAGTTTTTCTTGTGAGATTAAGAGTCTCTTATGGTTTGTCTCCCTCCCAATCCCATCTTGTTTCATTTATTCTTTTTCTACCACCCAAACCCCCCACATTGCATCTCCACTTCCTCATATCAGGGAGATCATATATAATTGTCTTTCTCTGATTGACTTATTTCGCTAAGCATAATACTCTAGTTCCATCCATGTCATCACAAATGGCAAGATTTCATTTCTTTTGATGGCTGCATAGTATTCCATTGTATGTATATATACCACATCTTCTTTATCCATTCATCTGTTGATGGACATCTAGGTTCTTTTCATAGTTTGGCTATTGTGGACACTGCTGCTATAAACATTTGGGTGCACGTGCCCCTTCGAATCACTATGTTTGTATCTTTAGGGTAAATACCCAGTAGTGCAATTGCTGGGTCATAGGGTCCAGCTCTTGGTTTTGGTTCAGGTGGTGATCTCAGGGCCCTGAGATTCAGCCTATATCCATTGGGCTCTGCACTTGTCAGGGAGTCTGCTTCCTGTTTCTCTCTCCCTCTGCCCATTCCCCTCACCCCACCAACCCCACTCATGCATTCTATCTCTCTCACAAATAAATAAATCTCATTAAGAAAAAATGAAGGGGAAACATTACTTGGACACTGGGAAGTGAAGAAAGGAAAGGAGGAACATGGTGGAAAGTAAGAGTCCTACAGAATCAGAATCAGGAGACACACAAACCTCTCCCTCACAAATCACCATCTATTAAGGAAATCGCACTTCACTTATCAATACAAGAGGGGACTCTGGAACTAAGAATCTTAGGAAGCCACCCAAGCCCTTCACCTGTTTTTGACAGGCCAGACAAACTGACACACTTTAAAATAGACAAATGAGGGGCACCTGGGTGGCTCAGTGGGTTAAGCCTCTGACTTCGGCTCAGGTCATGATCTCAGGGTCCTGGGATTGAGTCCTGCATCCAGCTCTCTGCTCAGCAGGGAGCCTCCTTCCCTCTCTCTCTCTGCCTGCCTCTCTACTTGTGATCTCTGTCTGTCAAATAAATAAATAAAATCTTTTTAAAAAATGTTAATTCCATTCCGCAGTTTTGTTTTGCTTTTTTCAGCAATTCCAATTATATGTTATATGGATCTTTTTTTGCCTATTCTCTACAGCTATCACCTCCTGTCCAGTCATCTTTACCTCTTTGTTTTTGTTCTCTTGGCTGTACTCTTTATCATATTTCCCATTGACGTTGAACTTAGTCTCTTTCGGGCGTCCTATGATTTAATCTTTATTTCTGAAATGATTCTTTTTTAAAGACTTAAAAAAATTATCTTAGAGAGACAGCATGAGCAAGGGGAGGGGCAGAGGCAGAGGGAGAAAGAATCTCAAGCAGACTCCATGCTGAGCACGGAGCTAGAGGCCAGGCTGGATCCCACGTCCATGAGATCATGATCTGAGCCCAAAATCAAGAGTGGGACACTTAACCTACTGTGCCACCCAGGTACTCTTGTTTCTGAATGATTTAACCAAAAATTTTAAAAAATTATTGAGGCATAATTGACATATTAGTTTCAGGCATAGAATAACTTAAGATATAATAGTTAATAACTTATAATAACTTAAGAATAATAGTTATAGAAAAACTATAATCTAATAATGTTTGTAGAAATGATTATTATACAACTGCATATTATTTTATCAAAACTTATCAACTTATACACTTAAGATTGGTGAGCTTTATTTTATGACCACCATAAAGTCAATTTAAAAATCAAGCAAATATAAAGTGTTTAATCCAAAAATTATGATCTCAGCAAATTTTCTGAAAATAAATATGGTCTAAATGTACATGCTGAATGCACCTATATCTCCTGGAGAGTGGTCAACTCAGACACGTGAGAGTGAAACCTTTGTAAAGATAAAAAAGAAAAAATCCTCGGCAAAATTTTCAAATCACATACATTATAAAGAAAATCAAGCTGTCATCCTATAGAACAATCCATCTCTAAGGCAAAACTAAAAAATATATATATAACTATTAATTTAATAAAAGGAAAAGGAATTATAGAAAATATTTTATTAATCTAAAAGAACCAAGAAAGGAAGAAAAAAGGGTACATAAAACAGGTGGGTCAAATAAAATAAAAATAGAAGGTAGTTATAAACCCAGTTCATTTGTAATAGCATTAAATTTAAATGGACTAAATAGTAAAAGATTGTCAAACTATTTTAAAAAATGCTGCTTATATTGGGGCACCTGGGTGGCTCAGCACGTTAAAGCTTCTGCCTTCAGCTCATCAAGCCCCACATCTGGCCCTGCGTCAGGCTCTCTGAGCGGCAGGGAGCCTGCTTCCCCCCTCTCTCTTCCTGCCTCTCTGCCTACTTGTGATCTCTGTCTGTCAAATAAATAAATAAGATCTTTTTAAAATGCTACTTATAAGAGGGACACCTAGATGGCTCAGTCAGTTAAGCGTCTGCCTTGGTCTCAGATCATGATCCCAGGGTGCTGGGATCAAGCCCCACATCCAGCTCCTTGTTCAGCAGGGAAGCCTGCTTCTCCCTCTGCCTGCTGTGCCTCCTGCTTGTGCTCTCTCTTTATCTCTCCTCTCTGACAAATAAATAAAATCTTTTTTAAAAAAATGCATTGGTACTTATTTTTTTAAAAAGACATATAAATTTTTAAAAAAATTATTAAAAAAAAAAAGGGGCGCCTGGGTGACTCAGTGGGTTAAAGCCTGTGCTTTCGGCTCGGGTCATGATCCCAGGGTCCTGGAATCGAGCCCCGCATTGGGCTCTCTGCTCCATGAGAGCCTGCTTCCTCCTCTCTCTCCCTGCCTGCCTCTCTTGCCTACTTGTAATCTCTGTCTGTCAAATAAATAAATAAAATCTCTAAAATCAAGTCAGGTTGTGCACGTTTTTACCAGGCAGCTTGCAGCTGGGCGCCCCTGGGGAACAAACCTCCTAGCGGGAGGCCTCAGCAGACAGAGGCTCAGCTTCCCCAGGGAAAGGCCTTTCTACTTGGCCCCATACCATAGTTACTGGCTGCGTCTTTCTTTTTCACACGAAAGTGAGTTATGTGAGAGCAGGAATACCAACTTATCTACCTTTATATCCCCTCTCTTCTTTATTTCTAAAGTCCTGCAGAGAGCAGACAAAGTTCTGTTGAATAAGCCGCAGTCTCCAGCTCATGATTTCCATCCCCCCCCCCCCCATTTTCTGTCCCCTTCTTTCTCTGCTCGCTTGTGCATGCCAGGAAGGGTGTGTGAGCTCAGGGCTTATCAAATGAACAAAGCCCAGTACTGGGCTCTAGGAGCTCACAGCTGTGAGGAGAGAGACTACTGGCAGGGCCAAGGCCCTCCTGGGAGCCTGACCATTTTCCTCTCCAAATCATAGCACAGAATCCAGATGTACCTACACAATCATTTGATGCTCTCTATTCTTAAACTTGAGTTAAACGTGAATTTCATTTTCTAGTTTAAACATTTAGCTAGTTTTTACTTCTGGAATTTTCTAAAGAATCAGTGGCTCCTGAAGGAAGACAAATGTCCTCAGTATAATCCAGGTAATATCTATAGGTTCCCTCCAACTGCTATATCCCCACTTCTGTGGGTTGTTCCTTGAAAGGGGAAGCCCCAGGATGCAGGCAAGGCCTCATCCGCAGAACTGGGAGGGAGGATAACAGAGGGGAGTGGTCCAGGGACAGTGGGTGCCACGGGGGGGGGGGGGGGGGGGAAGACGGGGAGCAGGGGTCTCATCACAGTTGCTGGAGGAGCAGCTCCCCCTCGTGGCCATAAGTGGAAACCGCAGGGCTCGCTGCCAAGGAAATGCCGACAAGGGAGTGTAAGGTTTTCCACATACACACACACTCTGCCCCCGCAGACCCTGGACACTCCTCAGAGCCTGGCCTCTGGAAGAGGCACAGGCCACCTGGAGCCTGTGTGTTTACAATCTCCCTGGGTCTCGGGTGGAACTTGCCAGCGTGCTAGACTCTGGTTTGCTGTGTCAGAGCACCCTGCTGAGCCTGCCCTGTGAAGGCAGCTGCTTCCTGCCCAGCCCCTCGGGGCATCAGAACCCGGATAATGAGGCTTAAGCTTCAGCACCCGTCCCTTGCACAAGTCCCTTTTGAGGCCAGGGCAGAGGCCTTAGCAAATGCTCGTATGGACTAAGCTGTTTTTACAAAATCTGTAAAAGGGGTTTTTTCCCCCCTAAAAAGGGCCGTAAGCTGTATCAACTTTAGACCATACAAACTCTATATCTGACCTTGATGATCACATAGAGGCCACTCAGTCCAGAGCTCTCTGAAGTCCTTTAACTCAAATGTCCAGTCCCCTGGACTGGTGTGTTGGGGAGGGGGGGGCGTTAGTGTAGGAGTCAGTCAAGAAGACAGATTTAGGGGTGCCTGGGTGGCTCAGTCAGCTAAGCGCCTGCCTTTGGCTCAGGTCATGATCTCAGGGTCCTAGGATCGAGCCTCACATCAGGCTCTCTGCTCGGTGGGGCATCTGCTTTCCCTCTACTCTCCCTCTTGTGCTCTCTCTTTCTCAAATAAATAAAATCTTTAAAATTAAAAAAAAAAGAACATGGGTTTGTAGGTCAGACTGACTTAAGTCTGTCCCTAGACATGGTACTTGACTTTGCCTCTCTTTCTTCATCTGAAAAAGAGAGAGAATAATTTTACTTACCCTTTGGGACACCGTGAGAATAGAATCAGAGAAAGCATGGTAGGACGTCTGTTCGAGGCCTGGCCTGTAGGGGGCGCTCGGGGAATACTGGCTGTGGGAAGGTCCCTAAATAGCTACCCTTGCCGGGGAATACATATACCCCTAGCCTAAACTCAGCTCTCTATATTAAGTCGATCTAAATAAAATTACCAGTATTTCACTGTCTCCTGACCTACAAAAATGGCAGTTTCACATGATTCCCTCTAACAGAACAAATGACAATAATTATAAAGAGCAGCTGAGGACAGTTATCTGCAGGGCCCCTCATGGGGCCCCTTCTCCCAATGCATCTGTGCCTTGCCTAGAGAGGCAGAGGGAGGTCGGGTTTTTTTTTTTAAGATTTTATTTATTTATTTGTCAGAGAGAGAGAGAGAGAGAGTGAGAGAGCGAGCACAGGCAGGCAGAGTGGCAGGCAGAAGCAGAGGGAGAAGCAGGCTCCCTGCCGAGCCCGATGTGGTACTCGATCCCAGGATGCTGGGATCATGACCTGAGCCGAAAGCAGCCGCTTAACCAACTGAGCCACCCAGGCATCCCAAGGGATGTCATTTAATTCCTTGATCTCTCCTCCCTCTGGAGTCCTGCTGTGTGACCATAAAGACCTCTGATACAAAATAAATAAGTCCAGGGATGTAATCCAAAGCAGGGCGCCTATAGTTAATAATAGTGAATTTGCACACTTGGAAGTGGCTAAGAGAGTAGATCTTTTTTTTTTAAGGTTTTATTTATTTATTTGA
>PISX010030899.1:0-18102 GCA_004024625.1 Mellivora capensis
TACATTTTATAGGTTTCAATAAGCCTCTCTAGGAAAGCTCTTGGAGACTCATTCTTACCTTGAGTCACCGTTCTAATTCTGGTTTAGTCCGAGTGCAGCTTTTACTTCTGGAAATTCTTACCCATTTCAGTTCCAGGATTTCAACATATCAAAGACCTGTATTTGTTCTGAAAGTTTCCCATATGAATTTCCTTTAAGGCAGAATTCATCTTACAAGAGAACCAAAACAACTACAAATGACAAAAGCTCAGAATAGACATGACTAAATACCAAGTGATGACCCTTATCAAAATATTGAAACTTCAGTAAATGTATAGAACCCCCAGAGCAGTTACAGCATTTACCCAAATGTAACCCAAGGTTTATCATTGATTTAGCAGTACCTCCTGAGTAACTTAGCATATCAAGGAAAAGCCTTATGAATCAAAGAGATCTCATTTACAATTCTGGGTGGGAAAAGAGAGAAAATCATTTACATTTTCTTAGAAACATCTCAGTCTCTAGTGAAGACTAAATATTAACCAACTGTGAACTGTTGAAACAGCAGTTAAGCACAAAACATGTTTACCAACAGGTTGTAAAAGCACAAACCCAGTTCTAGCAACCAGTGCCCTAGCATTTCATCCCATTTGTCATCCAAGCAAAACTTCAAAGCTTCAGGTTACCAAAGACTCTGAAAACCACTTTAATAATTACCCATTAAAACCCTGAGGCAGACAATTAACCATCAGTTCAGTCATCCCCCTGCTAATAGATTTCACGTTCCACCTGGGCCCATTCCACTTCAGATGCCATGCTCTCCCACCAGCAAGGGGGAGGGGCTAGGCAGTCCACGTCCAGCTAGAGAAGGCAAGGAACTCCCTGAAACCAAGGGAGTTTTGGCAGCTATTTGGGAATATTCCTTAAAGTCTCTGTCCCAACTTAGACTAACCCCAGTTGGCTCCAGTTATAGCCTTTAACACACAAAACGAGTGAGGGGGAAGCCTCACATCTATTATGATGAATGGAGAGATGAAAGTCAGAGTCCCCTTACTCTCTGCTTGCCCCATTCCTTCAAACACAGCAACACAACAGACGACAAAAAGACAACATAAAGACAACCACAGACCCAGTGGTCCTTACCCAGAACCTGCCACCAGTGGGGATTTTCTCCATCCCTGGTGACCACCTAGGGGGACTCAAACCCACCCCAATACCAAAGGGGACTCGAACACCCCCGGCCACCCCCTGACTCCCCAGGGGAACTCGAACCCCCCAGCAGGCCCCTGACCGCCCATGGGGACTTGAACCCCCTGGCAGGCCCCTGACCACCCAGGGGGACTCGAAACCCCAACCATCTAGGGGGACTCGAACCCCCTGACTGCCCATGGGGACTCAACCCCCTGTCGATCTACCAGCAGAGGGATGGGGCATCCCCGCATCCACTCCAGCCCTGGGGAGCATGGCTACGTCCAGCTTCTCCCTGGTGGGCTATACCCTGGAGCTCCACAACCAGACAGACAGACAAGATCCCAATACCTCCGGAGGCTTTTCCCAGAAATTCCGATGCTGGCTCAGTTCTCATCAGTTTATCCCAGATGAGCCCCCAGTGTTAGGGTCCATGACCAAAGGAACGAGACTCATGCAAAGCAAAAGTCAAGCAAAGCTTTATTTAATGTCAAGCATCCAAAATCAAACTGACCAGTCGAGGCCGTCTCTTAAGAAGAGGCGATGACGACGACCCCGACAAGCCCGCTCCCAAGAAGGCTGCTCCCCAGATGAGGTCACTCCGGGTGACACCGCTCCGGACGAGGCCAGTCTGGACGAGGTGGATCCCCGGAATGACAGCACTCCGACGAGGCTGCTCTGGACGAGGCTGCTCTGGATGAGGCCGCTCCCCAGAATGACACTGCTCTGACAAGGCTTCTCCGGACAAGTGCCGTGGTGCCGCGGCTCGGGTCGGCGTGGCCACTCGCGGTGGTGCTGTGGCTCAGGACGGCGAGGCCGCTTGCAGTGGTGCCGCGGCTCGGGGCGGTGAGGCCGTTGGTGGCGGTGCCACTCCTTGTGGTGAGGCTGCTGGCAGCGAGGCCGTTTGCAGCAGCACTGCTGCCAATGACTACAACGACCAGGATGACCACGATGCTCATGACGACCATGACAACACTGCTCCCAACAACTATTACTCCGACGACTACCCTAACAGCTATCTTAATGACTATCCTAACAGCTATCTCAACAGCTATTCTAATGGCTATCCTAACGGCTGGCTATTCTAACGGCTATGCTAATGGCTACTCCTCCTACTACTCTCCCCCCTCCCAGCCTCACAGACTAACCTTTATAGAGGTGGTTGAGCCCTGCCCAAACACAGGTGGCCAATGAGATTTCAACTCACCATAGTAAATATATGCACACCCCAGTGATTGGATGTCTCCATCTGGTTGGCCCAACCCTGTATCCAGGGTTTGCAAGTAAGTTCCTCTGGGAGGGACAGCGTCAACCCAAGCCCACAACCAAACGGCTCCCTCTGGCCAACCAAGCCCCTACACCCCACAGTATAGAACTTCAACAGTTTATATCAACGGATAAGTCATCCACACAGAAAGTTGATAAGAAAACATCAGTCTTAAATGAACCATGTATACTGGGGTGAATGGATAAAGATATCACACACATCAATACTATTCCACCATTAAAAATAATGAAATGGTGATGGTCGTGGTAACATTGAGAACCTTGAGAATACTATGTTAAATAAAATAAAAGAAAGACAAATACCATATGGTTTCACTTGTATGTAGAATTGAAAAAAAAAAGAAAACTCAGATTCATAGATACAGAGAAGAGATTGGTGTCTGCTGAGGGGAGGAACTTGGAGGCCTGGGAGGGCAGAGGGATAGAGCTGCAGGGTGGGGAGAGGGGCTGCTTCTCTTCTGTCCCCTCCCTCTCCCTCAGGAGCCCTTTGTGACCAGACTACATCTCTGTGATGTGGGAGGGGGCTTGTGTCTGCACCTCCACACCCAGGCCTCAGTTGCCTGAGGGCAGCAGTGTGATCAGACACTAATGTCTGATGAGGAAAAAGATGGACAATTATCTCTTCCCTCAGGAATTCTTTACTGATGGTTGGCTGAGCTACAGTCCCACTATCTGGGCAGTTAATGCCATCCTTGCCTTCATATGTGGACTGGGGCTCTTTGTCTTCTTACTTTCCTATTTCCAGCCTGATCCGTCCTCACCACCAGGCAAGAAACACAGGAAGAGCAGGAAGGTAAGGAACCCTCATCCCAGACCCAGCAGAGTGTTATTCTATCTTCTTTTCTATTATTCTTTACATTTTTACAAGTCACTGGAGAGACTCCTGAGATGGGAAAGAATAGAATTGTCAGGAGAGAGTAGACCACCATCCACCCAGGACAAGCCAGACTGGGCAGGGGTTAGAGGGACACGAGGATTTCTCCCCGAAGGTCTCAGGCCGGAATCCAGGTGTGGTGGAGGGGTCCAGGACAGCATCCAAAACACAGTGACTGGTGGCCAAGGACCGGAGGCTAAAAGCTGCCTCTCTAGCGGAGGTCAGGCCCCTGAGCACTGAGTCACCAGCCGCCATCCCAGGACAGGTGTTTCAGGTGAATGTTCCCCCTTTGGGGCTGATTGAGGGCAGTACTGAGACCAGGAGGTCCCAAGCAGCAGCTAGAGTGGGGCTCTGGCCTTGGAAAGTGGGGTCCTATGTGAAAGAATCCAGATGCACCACCAGGTCTGGGATTGTGTGTGTTTCTTGAGCAGCGGAACAGTGGCAAACTTCTCACATAGAAAATCCTTCTGTACATTCTTCAAAGAAGGAAAACTGGAAATATTTGTATCCATTTTGAAAAGGAAATGAGTAAAACAAAAGAAAATCACAGCCCACCCCCCCTTAGTTAAATGTAGGAAGTCACACTACTCATGAGCAGTGAGCACCTGCTGCTGGAGCGGGGGTCCCAGCCTCCCTGTGTTCTCTCATCTCAGTACCAAGCAGAGCCATGGAGAAGAAGCAACAGAAGCCAGAAAAGCCAGACTCTGAAAGGTGAGCATCTGCCACTCACCCCTGCATGCCCCAGTTACATTGTGCCCCTGCTCTGAGGCCCAGCCCCACCATCTCCAGGACACCAGGGCCTGAGCCGATCCCTCATGAAACAGAGCCCTGGGTGGCAGTTGGGGGCTCCTGGGAGGGAGAGCGCAACCCAGAGGCTTCCCAGATTCTGCACCAGAACAAAGCCCTGAGGGGCTGGAAAAGGGAGTCTCCCAGCAGGGACCCCAGGGCCTGGACTGGGGGCGGGACCTCCTGCTCCCACTGTGGACAAGCTGTTCACCTCCACTCAGATTCCTCTGTGAGGCCATGCAGTCCTTCCTCCCCCAGCAAGGTCATGAACAAGGAAGCACTTTGGAAAAGACAAAGCGATCCCCAAAATGAACCCTGTAATCACCGTGTGGGCATGTGTGGGCATGTGGTCTTGGACAGTGCTGTTTGGGGCTTCCAAGTCCAATCCCCCAGAGGTCTCCCCTAAAGGGACATTGTACCCAGTCTCCTGTAAGACCCCTGGGCCCTTGTCTTCCCCTGTGACCCAGTCTCCTGTTTCCAGCTTGCAGAAATTGCCTGCACAAGCTGGAAGAGGCCCACAGCTTAGTCTCCCTTCTGCAAAGGTAAAGAATCTTCCCCCTTCTCCCCTGGGTGGGCCTCCCCGAGTCTATGATGTGACCCCCCGGGGCTGCAGGGAATGGCCTCTGGGGCTGTTTGGGGGGGCTGGGAGGAGCCGTGGGACAGATTGTGACCAAATCCCCAGGCTGAGGGACAGCAGGAGCATTGTGATGTGGGTGTGGGTCATGGAGGGCCGTGGGGTCCCCTCCCGGCCCCAGGCTGCTGCAGGGGCAGCTCATGCCTCCTGTCTCCCACAGCCACCTGGCGAGCCTCTCTGACCAGGAAGGCTTTCACCAGTTCTTACGGCAAGCAGCCCCTGAGCAGGTGTGCCAAGGGGTGCCAGCTGGAGCCCATCAGCCATGCAGGGAGCCTGTGGAAGACGCTGCTCCTGCCATGGCCTCATCACCTGCTCATGCTCCACTGACAGGGCCCCCTCGGTCCCTGGTCTCCACCCTGCCAGCGAGACCTCAAGAAGAGCAAACTAACTTAAAAAAATCCTACCGGACACAGTGAGAAAGAACTTTCTTCCAGGTAATTCCTACTGGGCCTCTCTCATTCCAGCCATCTCAGGCCTTGGCCATGCCAGCTACCCCATTTTATCCTTTTCCTGGTTGTGGGAAAGTACCAAGTCCTTGTTCTTGCCTGGCACATTACAGCACAAGTGCCAGCAAGAACACGTGCCCTGCCATCCACCAGATGCCTCATTCTGGGGTGGCCTTACTAACAGGCAGATAGAGACTCATAACCCTTCGTTTGTCAATCCGGATGTCCAGAAGCTCCTTGAACTACTAATCAGCAAAAGGGTAGAACTGAAGAGTTGGAAGGAGAAAGAAAAGGTTGGGTCAGTTTTCAAACAGTGGTGCCCAGATGACCACGGGAGCTTCTGGGGGACTCTGTGGAATCTGCTGGGTGCTGAGCAGACCACTACCACCCCGCCATCCTTCTGGACCATGAAAAACAAAGCAGAGCCACTGGCCCAACCTCAGCCATTCTCATCTCCCAAGGTCTTGGAAGACCACTTGCAATGGAAACGCAGCCAGCTCTTCTGGGGTCTCCCCTCTCTACACAGTGAGTCCCTGGTGGCTGCCGCCTTGTTCTCTACTCACTCTTCTCCACTACAGGCTCCCTCTGTTTTATTCAATGGGACCTCTAATTGCTTTCCAGTTCTAAACCAGGATCAAATATCTTCACAGTTTTCACATGCCCCACCATTGCTCCACTGTGGGATCCAATCCCAACCCTCAATGCTAACCTTGCCCCAGCCCCAGGTCCCCCTTGTACCCTCTGTCCCAATAAGACCACCTTCTCTCCCATCCCAGAGGAGGACCAGTGGGGTATATTGTCCTACATCCCAGAATAAGACACAATCCGTCATCCCAACTAAAATGCAACATCTGGAGTGGCCCTTGTTGGCAAAACATCAAGGAAAGGGAAGACTTTACCCACTACAGAGAAAATATCTCCAAAATTCTTTAGACAAGTCCCTCCCAAGCTTCTGGAGGACCACCAGGTCCCCCAGGCCCACAGATCAGGTTCCACCTTTCAAGGGGACTTTGTCATCTTTAATATCCAGAAGCCACAACTTCAGAGGAAGCTCAGCAGGGATAAACAGCAAAGCAGCTTGCCCCACAAGGTTCAGCTGTCTCTGGAACTGAGGTGGCCTCAGGATGAATCCCTGGGGGTGAGTCAGGCACAGAGAGAGCAGGGGCTCTCAAGGCCCTTTGTGTTTAAAGGCAAAAGCAGCCAAGCTACATGGAGGACCAGGTCCAGATACCACAGGAAGTATCAAGCAAGATTCCAACTAGAGAAGAACTTTGGTAAGGGTCTATGGCAGTGTCTGAAGAGGACGCCAACAGATCTCTCCAGGATCTCAGCTAGGTTCCCAGTGAAGGTTCTGGGAACCAACTCTGAGAAGGAGTTTGGAAGACCCTTGATAAGGGCCTTGGAGGGCAACCCAGGAAAATACTTAGCCAGGGGCCCAGATAAGAAACATCTAGAAAAAACTTTAAAGGTTCATTTGCACAGGAAATTGGGACAGATCAGTAAGGGTCTGATCCCTGTGACTGTGCGTCGATCCTGGTTTGTGGCCAGCCATCCTTTTCCCAAGTCCCAACCCGACATGGCTATTAGAAATCTAGCACCCTTGAAGGATTGAAAGCCCTGTGTAAACACTTCCCCTGAACTGTCCTTCCTTTGTCCTAACACTCAGCAGAAGCTGGAAACACACATCATAAGGTTTCGAGTGAGGCGTAAGTGGGACCTACCTCTCCAAACTGTTGAGCCCATAGATCTCAAACTACGTGAAGCTCAACACTTGCCCTTTCCCCAGTCCCCCTTTCCATGCTCAGCCACCTTTGTATCTGGGGCCCCCTCAAAAGCCAAATTTTACAAGTTATTGGGGAAACCACCTCAGCCCCATCCAGGAGAGAAGGGTATAACTGAAAAGTCTGATCCCACTTCAGGGAGTCCCCTGCCTATTCCCTCACCCATATATGAGCAAATCCAGCAGGCCTTGGGAGGGACTTCACCTGGTGATGGCCATCAGTCCTCAGAGACGTCTTTATCAAGACAGAAGGTCAGATCACCTTCTCAGGCCTCCATTCTCAGCCTCCCAAATAGAACCCTGCACAGCAAGACTGTTATGGGGGCCAAGAAAGACAACCTGGAACCAAGTACAAGTTTAGCAATGGCCAGGAATGAGCTAAAAGAGGAGAGTGGGGGTCATGCCTCACCAGACAAGGTAGCAACACTGAAGATGAAGCTCAGGTCCCAAACTCCAAGGTCTGAAGGGGCCACGGAGGTGATGGAGGCCAAGAAGGCCCCTGCTTGGAAAGTCATCTTAAGACCCAGTGGGCTGGCCAACAAACCAGCCATTTATGTGGATCTGAGGAGATCAGGATATCCAGGTGCTAGAAAAAGCCCCTCACCATCTACAGTGTTGGTTGCTCAAGATCCAGAGGAGGTAAGCCTTAAAGCAAAGGTTAGTAAGTTTGAGCTCCAAGAGAAGATAAAGTTGGAGAACCAGCCTGAAGGCCATACCACTGGTGTGCTTCCTCAAGATTCTGCCAGTGACATCCTCCTTCCAGACTTTGCCACTTGTGTGCTTGTTGAAGACAGTGGCACCAATGTGCTCCTGCCAGACTCTCACACTAATGCTCTCCTTGCTGCAGACATTTTGACCACTCAAGAGTCACCCTCTTGTTCCCAAATGGAAAGAGCCAGTAGAGACACCAGCTTCCCCAGTGTCACATAACCTTAGCTCAAGTGGATCGAGCAGTGAGGGACAGCAAGAACTCTGTGGACCAAAGGTTGAGAAACCAAGTGACAGCCAGAGCAACAGTGAGACCACTGATGAGGAAAAGGACAAGAAGAGACCCAAACCAGAAGAGAATGAAGACAGGTGTGCAGAACCGTTGGAAATCAGGGCTTCCCAAGCTAGTGAGATAGGCCGCCCTCCCCAGGTCAGAGGATTAGGAGAGAGCCTTGGGAGCAAATACCTCTGGCTCATGCCAACAGAAAAGGGACATGTTTTTCCGGAAAGCCACTTTAGACAAAGGATGAAGAACTTTTTGCAGTGCCTTAATCCCAATAGAAAAAGCAAAGGACTGGAAGGCCCCCTCAAAAAGGCAAGCCTGCATCGGCTCCTGCCCAGAGCTGGGTGCCAGTCAGAAGCAGATCGGTTATGGACAACAAGGCTGCTGAAACTCAGATGATCGTGACAGCTGTGGGACAAATCCTGGTGGAAAAATTGGGAATCCACCAAGGAATTTGGGCCTCAGAGATATATCAGCACAAGGAATTGCAGGCCCCAGTACATAGGCATTCTTGCCCTCACAGGGCTTTTGCCTCCACAGACCAGGAGAGAGTGATGGGAGGGATATCCTCCAATCAGCAAGGTACCCCCAAGGGTCATAGCTGCCCTAGCAAGAGCCAGCTGACCAGAGACAGGAATGGTGAGTGGGAAAGCCTTCCCAGGGATCTGGGGCCCCCAGGCAGATCTGGCCAGGAGCAGCTGATGGTGGCAGGTGTCTCAGGTTGAGTTCACCATTATCTTACATGCAGTCTTCGAAAATATGTCTCAACCCATCAGGCAGAAAACACTTCACACATCTTTCCTGGTCAGAAACATTTCCTTCAAGAAAATATCGAGTATATGCAAAGAAAGCCCATTTTTTCTCACATTAGCACATCTTCTGTGTGCTAATGACTTCTCCATGCCACAATTTTTATTGTTTCTCAAAAATATACTTATTTGTTTTTTTCTCATGAGTGGTGCTGGACTCTGTGTATGCCCTGCTTGGGGAGGGGGGAAGGATCGGGGTTCTCTCTCCCTGAGGGCCTGCTTTGGCTTCCAGGAGGGATGGAGCCTTGGAGGGCCAGTGATCTCGGAGTCCACCCCCGCCCCCTTCCTCACACACCTTCCATTTCTACGACAAGGTGAACAAGACCCAGAGTGGGACCTTGCTCTGCCCATCCTCTCCTGCTTTTCCTCCACCTAAAACTTGTGTGGCTGTAGGGAGGGTCTGCCGAGGCAGAAATCCCACTGAGGCTCCAGGAAGACGGAGTCCTAGGTCAGAGTGTGGCCTGCAGTTGGGAGACACAAGGCTGGCCCTGAGGGCAGAGGTGAGAAATCCTGCCCCTACCCCCGTCTCCTGTGGGGAGCAGAGGACGGCTGCCCCAGGAGCCTTCTCTTCCCAGAGAATCCCATCTTGAGCTCCATGCAGCCTCTCTTCTCACACTTGGAGCAGCAAGGGACGAGCTTGCTCCTGGCACTGAGAATGTGTGGGGTGCCACAGAGATCCCCAGGGACCAGCCTGCCCTGCCCCAGGGCACTGAAGGGGGTCACCAGCACCCCCTTCCCCTTCTGGGGGATGGAGAGGGTGTGGCTGTGGGCAGGGGGACCTTGCATTTAGGGTGGGAGGCCAGGAAGGAGACCAAGTGACAGGGTGAGCCCATGCCTGGTGTGACGACTGAGGACCCTTGGTGTCCCACTGCCACCTACGGGTCTAGAGGGGAGAAGTTAGAGGCCCTGACTCTCCCCACAGGGTTTCCACCCCACTCCAGCTGCCAATTCCAGGGGTGAGGGGGTGGAGGGGGGGTGGGGTTGTACAGAAGCCACCTCAGCTCCCACACAGAGGGCCAGGTGCCCAGAGGTAGCAAGGCCTTCAGGCGGAGAAGTTAACTTTTGCACAATTTGATAAGCTTGTAGGACTGTGGGCCCTGGTTTGGACTTGTGGTCTGTGACCTTTATGTACACGTGTGGCCCAAGGATGGTGGGGACTCAGAGGCCAAGGGACTGGCCTGGCTTCTGGTCTTGGTTACCCCAGAGCTCAGAAGGGCAGTAGGACAAGATGGGGCTTGTCCCACCCCCAGCTGTAAGGGACGTGTCCAGAATGAGGGTGCAGTCCAGGAGGATTGCATGCCCCACTCCCAGCCCAACATCGTCCTCCAGGGCTCCCCACACATCACTCACATGGTGGAGAGTCCCATTCCAGGAGGGATCCCCCATCCAGATGGCAGCAGGCATGGCCCCGCCCTCATGCTGTCAGGATACCCAATGTGGGAATGAATCTGGGGTGGGGGGCAAAGTGAGTGCAGTCCTGCTCTGCTTCAGCTTCTCCCTGGAGCTAGGTCCTGCCTCTACGTCCCCAGGGTGGGCCAGCAGTGACAGTGTAGCCACTGCCACCCCCCAGGGGAGGTGGGACAAGGACAGACAGTGCCCCAGGCCCTTGGAAGCTCAGGAGAGGGTGGCCCAGAGCAAAATCCTGAACCTGGCTACTAGGTCCTCCCAGTGGCATCAGAAGGTGAGTTCTGGGAGTTGAGGAGTCGGACGTGCACCCCACGCTCCTGTTGGTAGAAGTGCCACGGACAGGAGGCTGGTGGAACAGCCAGAAACAGGAAGGAGCAAGTCCCCTTGCCCTTCTCCTGCCAGATGGTACAAGAAGACCAGAAAGGGAAAGCCCCATGCCAAGAGACCTTGTGAAGAGACCTCTGACCAAGACCCACACTGCAACATCCCATAGAGACTCATACAGAGACCCACACAAAGCCCCACACAAACCCTACACAGAGAACTCTAAGAGACCAACATCAAGAACCCTCACGAACACCATGTCCAGGGATGATCCTCAAAGCCCTCCAACACATACCTTATGCAGAAACTCTCACAGTGGCCAACACCAAGAGACTTCACAGAGACCTGTGCCAGAGATCCACACAGACTTCTCTCAGACACACCTCAGAAACTGATCTGAATATCCACACACAGCTCTGCAGAGCCCACACAGAGCACTCCCAGTGCCCTGCAGACACCAAAGACAGACCTTGAACAGAGGCCTCACCTCCATCCTTAGGAGCCCAAGTAGCCACCCAGTGACAGGCCCTGCATGGATTTGAAGCCACTTAGCAAACTGGCAGTGCAGCTGTGCTCTGCGGAGAAAATGCTTGTGTATTTTTTAATTACTTATGAAAAAGACTTAGATTCCCCACATAAACCTGAAAAATCCTTTCCTTCACAGATTGTCATTAGCTTGAGCTCCCACACACAGTTTAAAAAATCAGAAACTGAAAACAAACAAAACTTTGCCATCGTCTAATGAGGGAAGAAATCTTATTTGTCCAGTTTTAGCTACAGTTTAGTGAAATGGCCTCAGGGGTCACGTTCTTTATTTTGTTAGGGACAAGTCCCTCCACCCAAAGTGACTTCTTCATGTTGGAAATGCTGTAGGGAGGCCTCTGGCCATTGGAATGTGGAATGGAGTGAACCAGCAGAGAGGCCACTGACTCAGCTGTACAGAGAGTGTGCTCTTTGGCCCAGAGCAGCTTGTGGTAGGTTTGCGAGGCTTGCTTTATTTTTAAATCAAAGAACTCACAGTGTCAAACACATGAAGCTGTTTTAGAAATGAGACAGTTCAGCAATATTTCTGTTATTGCCTTTGGTTTGTTTATACTTACTGTTAACAACATAAAATAATTATATCTTCTTCTTTTTGTTCCTTTTAAAATATGATAGTATCCTTAGATGATATCACATATACGTCCAGAATATGAAAAAAACAATCACGAGCTAATGCTCAGCTATGATAGCTTAAACTTCTGGAGTATTCGGAAAGTTTCATATTTTACAGAATCTTAAGGCACATTCATTTTCTACGACTTGGGAAGTCAGGCTCTGCTTTATATTATCAGCTAAAAAAGGGCACAGTGCTTAAATGATTTTGAAATCTTAGAAAATATTCCATTTAGTTGCTGCTTGAAATATACATTACCTCAATTAAATTACTTGGAAATTGCCATTTTAACATCTGTTAAATTTTAAAAGTATACATTTAATCAGCATTTCATTATAATAACAAAGATCTCACCATCTACCTAATATTTTCCAAATTGGGCACTTAGTTGAGACTCCATATTTTTCACTGGTCATAAGAGTCCTGTTGCCCTGACTTGATAAGATCTAGATAACAGATCTCAAGTGTATGCCTAAATCTCTCAGGTCATCCGTTGAGGTGATGATGCCGCAATCTTTTCTCTCAGAAGAGAGGAAGAGCTGGTGTCAGTTCTGTGGGTATATATACATTTTTTAATTAAGAAAAAACATAGGCAGTAAAATATTTTATGGACTCAATTATTAATGTTATTAACATTTTGAAATTTGCTCCATTGATGATAGTTTCTCATGTTACTGAATCACAGAAACTATGGAAAGTGGCCCTGGATAGCCTATAATGTCCAATCAGTAGTATTTAATAACCAAGACAACTCATCATTTCCCTATAGATGCCTGCATCCATGATATCCCACAATCATAAAAAAATATACTTTCTTTTTTAAGTTTAAGCTACTTCTAAACCATGGTTTTAATCAGAATAAAATTAAATTCTTGTAAGAGATATAAAATAATGTAACTTCTAACAAAATAGATGGGAATTTTTGAAGTGCTACCATCTTTTGAAGGAAAACATCACTGCCTCATCTCATCCTGATAACAAGAAATGAGATGACACAGCTCTTTGCTCTCAGCAATTTTATGTGTGTGTGTTAGTTGGTCCTGTGGATCAGATGCATTAGTATGGGGAGGCCAAGAAAATTAAGGCCATCCCACCTAGAGTTTAGCATTAGCACAAGTACAACCATCTTAGCTTTGGCAGCCATCTCGGCCCCTGTGACCAAGGGCTGAACTTTCCCTCACCCTGCTTTAGTTCCAGAGACCCCCACCCTGCTTTAGTAACAGTAATACCTAATCCTGTAAACAATTCCAGGAAAAACCGCTATACCTAACCCTGTAAACACTTCCAAGAAAGTACCTAACCCTGTAAACAGCCCAGCAACAGCTAATCAGCCTACTGCAGAAAAGTCTGAAACTTCTCCCCGCCCCCCCAGCTTCTTGTAATGACCCATAAAAACCCCTGCCTTAACTAGCATTGGGGTCCAAGTCCCTACTCCGCTGTGTCGAGTATACTTGGGCCCAAGCTTAAGCTTGTCAAATAAACCCTCGTGTGATTGCATCAGTGCTTGGCCCCTTGGTGGTCTCTCGGACATGAAAACTCGGGCACTACAAGTATTCTCTTTTTTTTTTTAAGATTTGTGGGACAGGGGCGCCTGGATGGCTCAGTGGGTTAAGCCTCTGCCTTCAGCTCAGGTCATGATCCCAGGGTCCTGGGATTGAGCCCCGCATTGGGCTCTCTGCTCAGCAGGGAGCCTGCTTCCTCCCTCTCTCTCTGCCTGCCTCTCTGCCTACTTGTGATCTCTGTCTGTCAAATAAATAAATAAATAAAATCTTTAAAAAATAAAGATTTGTGGGACAGACTATTTTTATAGAAGCGATAAATAGGACATGTGTCTTGTTAGCGTCAGTAGCCATTCTTATCCCACTTGGAATAAGGGCAAGCAAGGAACTGACACAAACATTTTCTGGGAAGTGACTCCATTACCTCAAACCTTTCTCAGAAGAAGAAAAGATGGGAAGTCTCAGGTAGGAAGCCGAGACACTTTTGCCCCACAAATAAGTACACAATTCATAGGCTATTAAAACTGGGAGGGCTACTGCAGGCTGTTGGCTGGAAGGATTTGCAGAGAGCAGATGAAGGATGGGCACGTTTAAGGTCTCTTGGCCATAGCCAGGCCACCATTTACAAAATGTGCCCATAATATAAGTAAGAAATAGAACTTGACCAAAGCATGCTGCATGTCCTACCTTCCCTCCATTTACACAGGGAAGACACTGCCCTCCACCACCACCTCCCCCCAGAATCCTCCCTCATTGTCAGACACTTACTGCAGACTTCAGATGAAGAAGTAGGTAAAGAAAGGAAGAAGAGGAGAAGAGGGGAGACAAAGAACCATTACCAACACACACACACACACACACACACACACACACACACACACAATGGTGATGGTCTCTGTTTTATCCCAGCCACCTAATTAACAAATGGGGACCCCATGGCATGGAGAGTCTCCCCAAGCCACATGGATACTCGGTTTCCACATCTGACTCTAATCCAATGCTTCCTCTGCTACACGACTTGAGCAGTGTGAAAGGATCCCTTTCCTAAGTCAGATAGATGATTTCCCTACAGGAAATTATTTCCACCACCACCAGATAATGGTACATATCACTATTCCAGAGAGGAAAAAAAGGAAGAAAAAGTCATCTCGGCATTTAGATAATGAAAATTTCAGAGAATAGAAACCTCTCTGGATCACTGTCTGGTTTTTCATTTGTTTGTTTTTTTAATATTTTATTTGACAGTGAGAGATAGTGAGAGAGGGAACACAAGCAAGGGAGCTGGAGAGGGAGAAGCAGGCTTGGTCGTGGGATCGAGCTGGAGCCGAAGACAGACGCTTAACGACTGACCCACCCAGGCACCTCAATGACAGTTTGTAATTTTTCTTTAAAAAGAAAATAATGACAAATGGGAATTTAGTTATATTAACTTTCATGAAAATAAGTACAATGGAGTGTATTCCACTTTTCCCTCTGGGTGGACTCCTTCGTGAGAAGTGTACCTTTCCCCGCATCTTGAATCCGCCTGCAATTCCAAGTAGTCCTCACAGATTTTGAGGATTGGAGGCATGAGTACACAAAACCCAGTTCCTGGAGATAACATCCCTGCTTTGCTCACCTGAGAGGCATGGGGAGTCCATTAGGAGGGAGATTGTTAGGGCCGATTTAATGTTAAAATCTGTTTAACTATTAGGGCCTGCTTAGCTAGAATGACTCCATATTGCCTAGGTAGCCATATTGTTCTTTACATTCACTGACTTCATTCCAGGAATAAATGCCCCAGTAGTTCCTGGTATCGGTTCCAGGTATTGATTCCGGGAGTAAACACCTTAACAATAGAAGCCATGTACCTTGAGGTCTGAGGTTATGCCCTATAAAGCCAGCCTGTGAGATCAGGACGGGGTCACTCTCTTCGGAGGCAGCCCTGGCCAGTCAGTCTGACTTCTAATGCTTGGCATAGAATAAAGTTTGCATAATTTTCACTTTGTCTCAGTCTTGTTCTTTTGATAACGGACCCCATCAGAGACCTTTTTGTGGAGGGGCTCACCAGGGGACTGGACAGGACAGTACACAGGGGTGCAGAAGGACATATTAGAACTTCCATTTGGAAAATTTTTCATCTCCTTTTTAAAAAAATCCCTATATTTATATAAGCTTTGCCATGGATATAAATTATAGACTTATGATGCATGTAGTTAACTTACAAATACATAAACACACACACATAAAAGGCTACATACTCTGAAAGATTTTTATGGGCTCAAAGAATGGTAGAAATGTAGAGAGCACTGACATAAAACAAGATTCCTGATCTTTTCTAAGAAGCTGATCTAGAATCCAAAACAACCATGGGTTCTGGTCTCCATCAGCCAAATCATGTAGATGGCCGGTCCAGAAAGAATGAGGACCGTGGAACTCCAGAAAAGCTGTTTCACCAAACTTGGCAATCTTGATCATCCCCTCATAGGTGGGGGGGAGGTGGGTGACACAGAGGTGAGTGAACCATTCTGCCCCAACTCACCTGCGAACATAGCACAGCTATGAACAAATAGGACCCCAAGCCTGTGGTGAGGGTTGTGTTGAGGGGAAACAAAAGGGAGCCAGGATTCAGTTAGAGTGCAGTGAAGGAACCTCATGCCCTTCCTGGACCATCAAACCTACAGGAGGTGTGGGGAGGGTGCAGAAGCTGTGGGGACCCCAGACAGCATTTAGCAGAGATCGCACACACCATACTCAGGAGAATGGCTTATCGTTAAGAATGCAATGGTTTGCATTTCCATTACATTTTTGCAAGTATCCTATTGCTTTTAAGGTAAAATTTTGAAGGTAATAGTTTTATTTCCCAACGTAAAAAAATGGAAAATTCACTGGGAGATATTATTTGCTTTGGATCACGTGAATAGTTCTGGGGACAGAAAAGAATGGATTCCTGCAGTCAAGCATATGGACACAGTGATTGGAGTATGAAGCAAGGGAGCTAAATACATTGGACCAAATTAAACAGATTGGCTATTCCTCAGGCGCACAACCACTGATGTGCTCACAAGCTGGCGTATTAAGACAGACCTCTAGCTACCGGGCCAAGCAACTGCTGTGAATGCACTTAAGCACGGACAGCCCAGGAAACACCCCAAGGTAAGGGCTGCAAGTGAGGATGCAGCAAGGTCAGCCAATGACCCAGTTCTGGTGAAGGCAGCATCTGCGCCGGTCAGCTCTTGCCATAGAAGATGATGTGAGAAGCACAAGTGGAGAAAGAAGTATTTCAACTTTGATGGCAGAATCAATCACCTGAATGTATCACTAGATGTAGAAAATGGACTGAACTGAGAGTCTAAATGGTTCGTCCACGATGCACTGTCTACATTACCTGCTTGTCTTCTGCAGGAAGAACGTCATTATTTCTCAGACTCTCTGATCCCCACCACGCTGGGAGAGTCCGATATACTTGTCAAGGTGAAGTCAGACATCAGGGGACAGACTCACAGGAAGTATGAATGTCGTGCAACTCCCCGAGAGACAGGCACCAAACGAAACATTTCATGGCATGACATGATAAGATATGACATATGATGGATGTATCGACAACAAAGGGACGGTGAAAAATACTATAAATTATAGATGTGAAAAAAAGACCTCTGCCACCTCAGGAGAAGTACTCTATTTTTATCTTCATTCTGCAGCTCTCAAGGGCTATCATGTCTGTTTTCTTTTTATTGGGGTGACATTTTTGCCTGTACTCAGCATATGGATAATTTATCAGTGAACAAATTCTTATTAAAACCCTTTGTAGGGGTGCCTGGGTGGCTCAGTGGGTTAAGCCTCTGCCTTCAGCTCAGGTCATGATCTCAGGGTCCTGGGATTGAGCCCCGCATTGGGCTCTCTGCTCAGCGGGGAGCCTGCTTCCCTCTCTCTCTCTGCCTGCCTCTCCACCTACTTGTGATCTCTCTCTCTGTCAAATAAATAAATAAAATCTTTTTTTAAAAACCCTTTGTATTCAAATTACAAGCAGACTTTATATAATAAATATATTTTTCTTATATAAATTTCATTTATTTTTATGATAATTTATAGATTTGTATACAACTTATATATTTGTATAATAAATGTTTTTATATAATAAATGTTTTGTGAATGTCCTCTTTGTTTTATATCATTCCACTCTGAAAACAGTCCACTAGCTTTCTAGGGAATAACACTGGGATGGTGAAAAGTCAGAGGTTGAAATCTTAAGCAAAGGGAATCAGAGGGCCCAGGCTGAGACAGTGCTTAAGAGAGAGTGCAAGAACTGAAATCATCTTGGTGGTTTTAACATTTATGAATTTTTACTATGTCAAAATAAATACAAAATTTGGGAGTGGAAGAGTTAAGCCAATCTTAGAGAATACACTCAAGCCAGCGATGTGCTTACCCATTAATCTCTTTCTCCCCATACATTGAACAGGTTTGGCTAGAAGACCTGTACATTTCACTGATTTCTAGAATTCACGAATTATGTCCCCTAGTAGAAGGTAAAAGCTTACCCGTGTTCCCTTTACTGATAGGTCGGTGGTCAGTGGATCCAGCACCGCTAATATCCAGAAGTGGCCCTGACTCACACCAGGGCCGTGTTACTCTCCTCTTGGACATAAATGCCAAGGGGTATCACGGAATACCAATGCCAGACAAAGTTACTTTGAGATCATGATAAAGGGGGACAAAATGAAGGTAACTCATAATTGTTTTCTAAGTATAGAAACAAAGCTCACTCCCAAAATACCCCCCAAAATACCAGGCACCCCTTTCTCTTCGTTAATATGAGTGACATCTACCTCGTTACCAGTAATGGTTTCTTCCAACTATAATCTTCCCTCTTATAGATAAGATTTATTGATGATATAGAATTGCCTCTGCCTTCAGCATCCAAATAAATGTGATTAGATTCAGCATCCAATCTAAATCCAAT
>PISX010030900.1:0-18110 GCA_004024625.1 Mellivora capensis
CCCTCCACAATACCCACCACCAGGCTCCCCCAACCTCCCACCCCCCGCCCCTTTAAAACGCTCAGGTTATTTTTCAGAGTCCATAGTCTCTCATGGTTCATATCCCCCCCAATTTCCCTCAACACCCTTCTCCTCTCCATCTCCCCATGTCCTCCGTGTTATTTGTTATGCTCTGCAAATAAGTGAAACCATATGATAATTGACTCTCTCTGCTTGACTTATTTCACTCAGCATAATCTCTTCCAGTCCCATCCATGTTGCTACAAAAGTCGGGTATTTTTAAAAATAAATAAAAATATTTCTAAAAAGATTAAAAAAACACAAATGTTAAAAGAAAGAAAGAAGAACAAGAAAGAAAAGAAGACAAGAGAGTAGTGATTGGGAGTTCTAATGGGTTTTTGATGGAATTTGGGGGGTTTCCTATATATAATATCCTGTCACGCAGAAACAGTGAAAGTTTTACTTCTTCTTTGCTGATTTGGATGCTTTTATTTCTTTTCGTTGTCTGATTGCTGAAGCTAGGACTTCCAGTAGTATGTTAAACAGTGGAAAGAGTATACACTCCTGTCATGTTCCTGACCTTAGGGAGAAAGCTCTCAGTTTTTCCCCATTGATGATGACGCTAGCTGTGGGTTTTTCATAGATGACCTTTATTATGTTGAGGTATGTGCCCTCTAAAACTATTCTGTTGAGATTTTTTTTTTAAATCAAGAATGGATGTTGTACTTTGTCAAATGCTTCTTCTGCAACCATTGAAATGATCATATGGTTCTCATCCCTTTTTTATTAATGTACATATTACATTGATTGATTTGCCAATATTGAACCAGCCTTGCAACTCAAGAATAAATCCCACTTGATTGTGAATGATTCTTTCTTTTATGTATTGTTGGATTCGGTTTGCTAGTATTTTATTGAGAATTTTTACATCTGTATTCATTAAAGGTATAGCCCTATACTCTTTTTTAGTGGAGTCTGTATCTGGTTTTGGAATCGGGGTAATGCTAGCCTCATGGAACGAAGTTGGAAATGTTCCTCATTTTTCTATTCTTTGAAATAGCTGAAGATGAATAGTTATTAACTCTTCTCTACATGTTTGGTAGAATTCACCTGTGAAGCCATCTAGTCCTGGATTTTGTTTGTTAGGAATTTTTTGGTTACTGATTTAATTTCTTTTCTGGTTATCAGTCTATTCAAGTTTTCTTTTTCTTTCTGTTTCCGTTTTGGTAGTTTATATGTTTCTAGGAGTTTATCCGTTTCTTACAGACTGTCCAACTTTTTGGCATACGATTTTTCATAATATTCTCTTATAATTGTTTGTATTTCTGTGGTGTTGGTTGTTATTTCTCCTATTTCATTTGTGATTTTACTTGTTTGGGTCTTTCTCTTTTCTTTTTTGATAAGTCTGGCTAGAGGTTTATTAATTATATTCATTTTTTTCAATGAATCAGCTCCTGGTTTCATTGATCTGTTCTATTGTGGTTTTTTGTAGTTTGTATATCATTTTATTTCTGCTCTAATCTTTATTATTTCCTTCCTTCCTTGGCAGGATACACAATAAACATACAGAAATCTTAGATTTCTACATCAATACTGAAGCAATAGAAAGAGAGATTAAGGAATCAGTCTCATTTATGATTGCACCAAAAGGAGTAAGATACCTAGAAATAAACCTAACCAAAGAGGTAAAAGACTTGTACTCTGAAAACTATAAAACACTGATAAAAGAAATTAAGGATGACACAAAGAAATGGGAAGACATTCCATGCTTGGATTATTGTTAAAATGTCTATACTACCCAAAGCAATCTTCACATTTAATGCAGTCCCTACCACAATACCACCAGCATTTTTCACTGAGCTAGAACACAACCCTAAAATGTATATAGAACCACAAAAGACTCCAAATAGCCAAATCAACCTTGAAAAAGAAAAGCAAAGCTGGAGGCACCACAATTCCTGGTTTCAAGTTATATTACAAAGCTGTAGTAATCAAAACAGTATGGTACTTGCACAAAAATAGACCCATAGATCAATGGAAAAGAATGGAGAATTAACCACAGCTATGTAGTCAATTAATCTTTGACAAATCAGGAAAGAATACTCAATGGGAAAAAGTCTCTTCAATAAATTGTGTTGGAAAAACTGGAAAGCAACATCCAAAAAAATGAAACTGTACCACTTTCCTACACCATACACAAAAATAAATTCAAAATGGATTAAAGATCTAAGTATGAGACAAGAAACCATTAAATCCTAGCAAATAATACAGGCATCAACTTCTCTGACATCAGCTGTAGCAACTTCTCTCTAGATATGTCTCCTGAGGCAAGGGAAATAAAAGCACAAATAAACTACTGTGGCTTCATCAAAATGAAAAGCTCTTGCAAAGTGAAGGAAACAGTCAACAAAACTAAAAGACAACCTATGGAGTAGGAGGAGATATTTACAAATGACATATATGATAAAGGATTAGTATCCAAAATATATAAAGAACTTATAAAAGTCAGTACTCAAAATGTGAATAACCCAATTAAAAAATAGGCTTAAGACACAAACATTTTTCCAAAGATGACATACAGGTGGCCAACAGATACATGAAAATGTGCTGGTCAACAGGGAAATGCAAATCAAAACTATGATAAGATATTACCTTACACCTGTCAGAATGGCTAAAATGAATAACACAAGAAACAACAGGTGTTGGCTAGGATGTGGAGAAAAAGGAACTCTTTTGCACTGTTGGTGGGAATGCAAACTGGTGAAGCCAATCTGGAAAACAGTATGGAGGTTCCTCAAATAGTTAAAAATAGAACTACCCTATGATCTAGCAATTGCACTACTAGATATTTACCTAAAGAATACAAAACTATTTATTCAAAAGGATACATGCACCCTGATGTATATAACAGCATTATCTACAATAGCCAAATTATGGAAAAGTGCAAGTGTCCATCAACTGATGAATGGATAAAGAGGAGGTGGTGTATATATACTATGGAATATTACTCAGCCATAAAAAAGGATGAAATCTGGCCATTTGCAATGACATGGGTGGGGCTAAAGAGTATAATGCTAAGCAAAAGAAGTCAATCAGAGAAAGACAAATACCATATGATTTCACTGATATGTGGAATTTAAGAAATGAAACAAATGAGCAAAAGGAACAAAATAAGAGAGAGAAGAGCAAACCAACAGACTCTTCACTCTAGAGAACAAACTGATGGTTTGCAGAGGGGAGGTGGGTAAGGGGATGGGTGACATAGGTGATGAGGATGAAGGAGGGCTCTTGTCCTGATGAGCACCAGGTGATGTAAAGAAGTGTTGAATCACTATATTGTACACCTGACACTGATATTACACAGTATGTTAGGTAACTAAAAAGCTAGGTGGCTCAGTGGGTTAAGCTTCTGCCTTTGGCTCAGGTCATGATCCCAGGGTCCTGGGATCGAGCCCCACATCGGGCTCTCTGCTCAGCAGGGAGCCTGCTTCCTCCTCTCTCTCTCTCTCTGCCTGCCTCTCTGCCTACTTGTGATCTCTCTGTCAAATAAATAAATAAAATCTTTTTTTAAAAAGTTCAAATTTTTTAAAAAGTAAAAGAATTTTAATTTTAAATTCTTTTTAAAATTTTAATTTTAAAATTTAAAAAAATAAGAGAATATGACAGGAACAGATTGTGAGTTTGGAGTTGACTCTGTGGTATTAAAACAGCTGTCTCAGATCATGAGTTAGAATAGGTACCATCTAGCAAAAATCAAGGAATGGTGATGATTTGCTAATTTGTAGAAAAAAAATGAATGAAAGGTGGGGTATATTTTAAAATTTAAAAAAAGTTTTAATTAAAAAAATTAAAATAAATAAAATAAAATAAAATTTAAAAAATTAAAAAAATTTTAAGAAAATTAAAATTTTTCTCCATAATATTTTCTTTAAATATACAAATAGCCAACACCTACACAAAAAGACGTTCAATAGCGCTACATGTCAGGGCAATGCAAATTGACAGCACATTTTTAAGAAAGATGCACGTGTGTCTGTATTTTTATGCGCAATAGAAAATTTTCCTCCTATGACTTTTTTTCTTAATCTGTTTATTGGAATTAAATACATCATTACTCTGTGGTGCTCTTCAGATAGCACTCAGACTTCCAGGTGAATAAGTTGGAAATGGCTGCACAGGAAAGAGAGAACCACTTAGGGCTACTGCCCAGGGTGTGGTTGGATGAAACAGGGTTTTGGGAGGCTGAATATAGGAGCTTGTGAAGGGTGGGTTCAAGAGAGGAGCAAGAGAGGTTGAAGGCAAAAGAATTCAGCATGAATTTATGAAGCTCTGAGCAAAAATGGTAATAAGCAAAGGATGGAAGCTGCATTGTCCAGATTGGGGGCCTGAGCTCAGTCTGACAGTATTAGAGTCCTTGTGCATCAAAGGCATGAATAGAGTGCCAACTGGTCATTCTCACCAAGAAATCTCAATTAAGAAACTGATCCCAGGGAAAATTGCCTCATAAGATTTTGAGGTGTAGTAACAACTTGTGGTTAGAATTAACCTGGGAAATGAATGAAGTGGATGTATCCTTATCAATAATTATAAAACTGCTTTCTAAATTAATATTTCCCTTAGGTTCCATAAGAAAAGGGGATTGGGAGGATTGAGAAGAGGCATTCATGATCAGTTAAATTTGGAAAATGTGAATACTATAGTCCCTTATCGTAGATCTGCCATGCAAGTTTGTTTATTAAAAATTCTGAGAATCCCTTATTAACCAAAAAATACAAACTAAAAGCCTCGTTAAGCTCTGACACGACATTCCCTTAATTGACCACATAATTCTTTTTATGATAAACACTCCACTAACATCAGGCCCAACTTGTGTTCTAAGAGCCTATCTTAGAAAACACTGTTCTAAATTCACTAGCTAAATGGAGACTTTTGTTCCTTGTACTCTCTTAACTCTTAAATAATTCCTTTACTTCATGATTTGGGAGAAAAAGTCACCATTTTGTGTAGCTTTTATGAAGAAATGAGATCCAGACTCATGGGTCTCAAACTCCTGAAGCTGGTCATGGATCCTTCTACTGAACTTCTCGTCAGTCAGTCAGTCAGTCATTTATCATTTCAGCAACTAGGTTTTTCATTCACGTCTGTGCAGGGCTCTGTCCTAGGTACTCTGATAATATCTACTGAAGTACAGTGTTCATGTTTCAAAAACTCCAGAAGTAAGAAGTGAAGACCATCTTAAATGACTGTAATCAGGAAAACTGGAAAGAAAAGAAGAAAGGAATAGATCACAGCCCGTCAAGAGGACCAGAAAAGATGTTATAAGCGGGTGGCATTTCCATAGGAAGGTTTGACAGATAATCATATGTAGTGACTCCCACTTATTTGCAGCGTTTTGCTTTCCATGGCACCTGGGGTCCGGAAGCAGATGGTCCTCCTTCTGAGCTTGACCCGAGGTCCGTAGTGAGTGAAAACTAAGTGATAATGCATACACCACTCCCCTCACCTCATCTCATCAAGGAGGCATTTTGTCCTCTCATATTCTCACAAGATGAGTATTGTACAATAAGCTATTTGTGGAGAGAGACCACATTCGCCTAGCGTTTAGTATAGCATGTGGTTATAATTGTTCTAATTTATTAGTAGTTATTGCCATTAATCTCTTTATCTCCAAGCCCTCCTCGGGGGGGGGGGGCTTGGAATGTATTTGCTCCACATAAGAGGGGACTATCATAACATCATCCAAACCTAGACACTTTTGGAAATGAAAGCAGGATACCATTGATAATTACCCAAGGAAAATAGACATAAGCTATCCATCTAGTTTGGGAGGAAAACAGTAGTGAAAGCGTCCATTTGCAGAGACCTCTGAGGAGGGCAGAGGAGAGGGAATGGTCCCACCAGGCCAGGGCGTTGGGCAAGTGGTCTGGCTCCGAGCTACCTCTCGACCTCATCTTGTATGCTCGAATCTCCACCCTCACCAACACCCTGAGACACACCAAACAAGCTCTTCTTAGGGTGTTTGCACTTGTGTTCCTTATATATCTGTATGGCTAATTTTTCACTTCTTTCATGTCTAGATAAAACAGATTACCGTGACCTTCTGAGTGTAACAGTAGGTCACTGACAGGAAGTGATATGCTCTGATTTACAGTTTAAAAGGATCATGATGACTATGTGTGGGGAGTAGACAGGCCAGCGAGGAAGCAGTTGATTTTGGAACGTGGATCTGAGACAGGAAGGAGAAAGAAAAGGAAAGGAAATGTAAATGAAGCTGGAGGTGGAAAGGGTTGGAGTTCAGGATATCTGTACAATCTCAAAGAAATGTCAGGTAGGGTGACTAGTAGAGAGTGTAAGGGTAGGTGTGCACATGGGAGCTCCAGTGAGTGGAAAGGGTAGACACCTGGGCACCAGGTGGCTCAGTTGGTAAAGCAGACCACTCTTGGTTTCAGTTCAGGTCATGATCTCATGGTCATGAGATCAAACCCCACATGGGGTTCCATGCTCAGTATGGAGTCCGCTTGGGATTCTCTCTCTCTGTGCCTGCTCTTCCCCTCTCTCGTACACACTCTCCCTCTCCCTAAAATCAATTAAACCTTTTAAAAAAGAAGAAGAAAGAAAAAAGGGGGGGTGGGGCAGACCAACTGCCAGAGCTCAAAGGGAACTGTGTGCTCCCTTATGGTATAAATTCTTTATTCCTGGATGCAAGTCTGGTTCTCAACTATGGCTACAGCTTCTGCATATTGATAATTGAAATGCCCTCCTCGCTGGGCGGAGGAAGGACAGGAAGCGATAGACCCTGGTTGATGGATTTTCACAGATTCTTCGAAACGAAGTCTTCAGGCTGAGTCAGCTGACCAGTCCATTCTTCTCAAAGTTACAGGCATCTGGCTGTGCTCTGAGGCGACAAAGATAGACAAACTCACAGGCTCTTCCCTCAGGAAGCTTACCATCTAGCCAAAATCTCAGTCCAAGCATTTGCTCAGATCTTCAGTGGTTTACCGTGGAGTTCAGCACACTCAAGATAAAAGACATCAGCACTTGTAAATTGATGGATGGCAAAACTGGGTCTTATATAGACCACCTAGACTGTATTTCTTAGACTGTATTTTTATTACATATGAATTATGTTAAATGATGACATGTTAAATTTATGGATTTTTGCATTGCAACTCATCATGGCTATTTTTTAAATACACTAATTGCATGAACAATTGTATCTTTCCTCTGACAGACTTCTTTACTGGAAATTATTTATCTGTGTGCTCCTTCACTGTACTGTAGAAAAGTAAAACCGCAAATAGCCCTAAAGGAAATCAGGAATTGAGACTGACTATAAAGTGCTTTTCAATATCAAAAAAATATTTATCTGAACCAGTTATATACATAACTTAAATGAACAGAAATCTGTCTGCATATATCCTTTTCCTAAACATACTTGACAAGTAAGAAAACTGCAAATATAAAGTTTTACATATGAATTAAAAAAAGAATGGGGTGCCTGGGTGGCTCAGTGGGTTAAGCCTCTGCCTTCGGCTCAGGTCATGATCTCAGGGACCTGGGATGGAGCCCCACATTGGGCATTTGCTCAGTGGGGAGCCTGCTTCCCCCTCTCTCTCTGCCGGCCTCTCTGCCTACTTATGATCTCTCTTTCTCTGTCAAATAAATAAATAAAATATTTAAAAAAGAGAGAGACAGAGAATGAAGAACATTTTCAATGTTACTTTGTAATGATGAGTAATTCAGTTAATTAAAGACACATTCCTTTCTTTTTCCTCTATAGGTAAACAAATATATTATCTATTTTTTTTAAGAATGCAATTTCAGGCACTCTAAAGCTTGGAGAGGGGATACCTTGTTTTGGGTACATTCATTGTGTATAATAATCTAAACTGTGATACGTTAAAGATCCTTCTGGATCTTCCCAGACCAAAGTAAAATATTATAAATTAAATGCTGGTGAGGTGAGAATCTGGCTCTTCACATTCTTAGGTTGAGGTCCTGTTGCCAGTGAGGTTCAAGTCGTATTGTCTCAGGTCACAAGGTCTAGCTTGTCTTTATATGAGTGTTAAAAATAATAGTAGTAATAACAATGATGATGATGGGGGCACCTGGGTGGCTCCGTCAGTTAAGCAGCTCCCTAAGCTCAGGTCATGATCCCAGGGTCCTGGGATCAAGCCCCATATTGGGCTCCCTGCTCAGCAGGGAGTCTACTTCCCCCTCTCCCTCTGCCCCTCTCCCCACCCCACTCATGGTTTCTATCTCTCAAATAAATAAATAAAATATTTTAAACAATGATGATGATGATGATGATGATGGTACAGATGGTGATAATAATGATTTAGAAGTGACAAGTGCACTAGCATTCCTTGCTTTGTTTTGAGTAGTCTCAATGTTTGTATTTTTGCAGTAAAGATCTATCACCCAGTTTGGTCAGTCGCCTTGCCAGTTACACACACACACACACACACACACACACACAGAAACAAATGAGCTCCCCATACTCCATTCATGTCAGAACTCAACAGCTTGAGTAGCACAAATATTCTGCAGTCACTCATGAAAAGAAATTTTTAATAATAAATATCTAACAATTAATGGGCTGGTAGCTGCAATTGTCTTCAGGGCATACTATCTAATTTCCTTGCAATGTTTCATATCCTTACTTTTCACGCTGCAACAGTCTATCATTAAAACCAAATGCAGGTTTCTATCACTTTTATTTATTTTTCAAATCAACTTATAAATCAGTGCCAGGCCTTGTTACAGATGAGTTCCAATAAATTATCGGCTGTGGACAAATTCTGAATGTTAAACACTTCCTTTCTCTTCCTCCCACCCGGATCCCTGTCTGTCTCTCTTTCCCAAGTGTTCTTCCTCTCTCCCACCCTATGAGATGAGCTTCTTCTCGGCCTCTAGGCCAGCATACCTCACTGGCTGTGCCTGGGGTACAAATAACAGAGAGCCCTTAGTACTTAATTACGTGCTATTTAAATAATGCAAAAAGACATTTATTTTTCAGAGACAAATATCAATATGGGAGAGTCATTTTACAGTCCTTGGGAAATTTACCTTTCTGAATTTCAAAAGTGAAAACATTCTTTTTAACGCCTTTTTACATCATCTCAGTAGCCCGAGACTGATGACCCGAGGTCCATTTTTCAGAGGCGTCAATCTAAGCAGCCCGCCTACCTTTTCCAAACTGTCCTGTCACCTCTAAGAAGCCCTTTGGCGCAATGTGACAGGCTCCTGCTAACTCTCTCTGGGAGGGTCGGGGACCCAGTATCCGGGTGTCTGCTCAGACTGATCACATACGGGAAACATGAGGTACCCTTCCTACAAAACAAAGGAACGAAGATTCTAAAGAGACACAGTCTGTTACAGTATCTTGTGACTGTCACATGTTCACTTTAACTCATACACACATTCACAAAGTGTGTCTGAAACATTCACGTCTTGAGCCGCCCAGTGGCTCAGTCATTTGAGCATCGGACTCTTGATTTCAGCTCAGGTCATGATCTCATGGTCCTGGGATCAATCCCTGCATAGGGCTCCATGCATAATGGGGACTATGCTCTTCCCTCTCCCTCTGCTCCTACCCTTCCCCTGCCCCACTCATTCTCTTACTCTCTCTCAAGTAAATAAATAAAAGCTAAAAAAAATTCACATCTTAGCTGGAAACTAAGAAAAGTGCTTCAAGATCCCTCAAACAGCAAGTTCTGTTAATGAAAGCCATTGTCACGGCTGGCTTACTTTGTTCCATCATAAGTAAATAGCACAGTGCATTTCACTTTATTACCTATCTTTGCCATAATTTTAACTACCGATCTATTTTTATAGCAGCTAAACCTATGTAGAGGCTACTTAATATTGTTCATTTGACAACCTAGGGAAAACTCTCTAAAATGCCATTTATAAAATCTCAAGTCCTAGTAGTTTTCTGGAACGGATTTCCAATGTTCTGATTTTCAAGTTTTAGCAAAGTCTTCCCACTAGAAATCTCTAGTAGCCTAGCACAGGGAACATCTGAAAAGCTGAAGTCTGGAGAGTAATCCTGGCCGGTTGGGGATGGACCCCAAATATAGTCTTTGTGGGTAGCACTGAGAGATATGACATCAGGAGGTGGGGCCTCTTTCTTCTTGCCTGCACAACTTTGATATCTTTCATTCCTCATTCTGCTACTGGGTGTCTCCTTGAAGGCAAAGAATGTGCTTATTTCCCTTCTGTTTTCCTCACAACACATTAGCACCTTGTCTTGGGCCGGATTGGTGTTCAGTCGGGAATGGTGTGTTTGACAGGTGAGTAAGGTAAAAAAAAGTTTGGAGCAGGGACTTTCCTGAGAAAATCTAGTTGGGTTTGAAATTAAAGTCCTGGGTACCTTGAAGAAAGAGAGAAGCCCAAGTCAAACAAGGTCTTTTCATCATTTTGACCATAGCAAGCTTCTAACTACAATGTATGCAAAAACATTCATTAAACACACATCTGCTAGGCATTATGTTTGGTATGAAGATGAGCAAAACTAAGCCATTTTCTCCATGTAGATGAGACTCCAAAGTGAGGGACAAATGAGTAGTTGCAAAGCAACCTTGTGAACATGAGGGAAAGCTGAGAAGAAAAAGGAATTTCTCAATCAAGGAAGTAAAACCTAACCTTAATCTTAACAACCGGGGTTCAAATGAGGGTGGGGAAAGAGGGCAAGTCAGGGGAAATAGATCACACATACACACACACACACATATACTGTGCTGTACTGTCTGTAATTCTAGCCCCCATCTATCTGCTGAAACTCACCTGCATACTGACCTGCTTATGGAACATCTCTACCTGGATGTCCCATGGTCACTTCAAGATTTCTTTCCACCAACCGGATTCCCCTCCTCCTGGATACCTTCTTCACTGACTAGAACCAGTAACCACCCAGCTGCCCAGACCAGAAATCAGGAGTCATTCCTAACTCTTCTGTCCCCTCCAACACCAAATCCAGCCTAGATTTCTCTAAGTTCTATTTCCTGGACATTTTCCAAATCCTAAAGGCCATCACAAACGTTCACCTAGGTTAAACTGCTCATAATGAATCTTCCTCAACCTATTCTTGATTATTCCCATCTCTGAGTAATTTTCATATTGAAGAGGAAAAGAAACACCATTTACAAATGACATTAGGTAAAGTTCTCACCCTTTCACATGGGCCAGAAGTCTTGGGTGACTAGGGTCAGGCTTCCCTCTCTAGTGGTCACCCAGTGAGCCAGCCCTACTAATTTTGTTCAGTTCTTTGACTCTATGTGCTCTCCCTTGTTTGTAAGCCAGTGCATAAATTCTCTTCTTTGCCTGGAACATTTACATTCTCCCTATCCCATCCTCATTCCAATTCGTGTGGCACCTTCTGGTCTCAACACGAACCTCACTTCCACCATGAAGCTACCCCTGAATGCCCAGTTCTAATTAGGGACTCACCTGGGGTTCCTTGGTACCCATATTCTCTATCATAACACTCAACACATAGAATCACTGTTTTCTCAATTCCCCATGAGACTGGGCTACATAAGCTTTGTTTATTGTCAAATTCCCAGCTCTTAGCATAGTGTTTGGCACACAGCACGTTCTTCTTTTTTTTAAGATTTTATTTGTTTGTTTGCTTGTTTGTTTAGAAAGAGAGACAGTGCAAGCAGGGGGGGAAGGGCAGAGGGAAAGGGAGAGGAAGGATCTCGAGCAGACTCCCCACTCAGTGTGGAGCTCGACACAGGACTCGATCTCACACCCCTGAGATCATGACCAGGATTGAAATCAAGAGTAGGATGCTTAACCAGCTGAGCCACCCAGACACCCCACATAGCAGGTTCTTGATATGTACTGTTGCTGTACTACTGGGAGAAAGGGAGGGAAGGGGACATGAGAAAATAAGCTGCCTTAGTAAACTGCAAGTAATTTGAAATGACTACAGAAATGCATTTGAAGGAGGAGTAGGGATGAGACTAAACCAGCAGATACTGGCTTTTGGACAGACAACAAGGATGTCTCTGAAACCGTGTAGAGCACCTACTAGAACTTGCAAACATAAAGCTCTACCTTTAGATCATACCTGTAACTTTCAGAGAAAAATTAATACAACAATCCATTGGGGAGACCAAATACACAACTACACAACTGTTTGAGAACTTGAGGACAAAATTAGGGCGATAACATAGTTTACGTGACGGGGCACATACAGAATGTACAACAAGGCTCTTGAAAGGGAGATATCAGGGTCAGAATAATCATGGAAGAAATGTGACTTGTTAGGCTGTGAGTAGGACATTTGGCTTAGGAGTAAAAGTACTCATAATAATAAGGGGCGCCTGGGTGGCTCAGTGGGTTAAAGCCTCTTCCTTCGGCTCAGGTCATGATCCTGGGGTCCTGGGATCGAGCCCCGAATCGGGCTCTCTGCTCAGCAGGGAGCCTGCTTCCCTGTTCTCTCTTCCTGCCTCTCTGCCTACTTGTGATCTCTGTCTGTCAAATAAATAAAATCTTTTTAAAAAGTACTCATAATAATAATTACAATATGAACATTAACCTGAGAACTGTGTGCCATGTGGTATACTGTACTCTCTAATATTTACAGCCCATGAGGCATATATTATCATTATCTTGACATTGCAGCTAAAACACTTAAATATCGGAGATGTCATAAATGGTAGGGCTAGTTCTCAAAACCAGGACCCCCTATCCACAAAAGGACAAGGCCTGGCCAATGGGCTGCAGTGCCTCTAGTATAGTGTGGACTTTGCTGACAGATAAACCCAAGTTTGCATCTCAGCTTCACTATTGCTGTGGGACTTGGGGCATGTTGCTAACCCTCTCTTGAGTCCTTGAGGGATAACTTTTCTTATTGCCCTATAAAATGGAGACAACATCTCTTTTTCAGATTGGTTTTGAGTCTTCATTAAGGTAATGCTTCTAAAGGCTCAGCATAGTGCCTGGCATATTAGAGGCATATGATGTACATTAGCTATTTCTAGAATAATTTGACAAGTGAACAGAATTTGATTAGATACTGGAAAGGAAAGGCTAAAAGGCTGAGGAACAAAGACAGTAGAGGTATGTCTTCATGCAGAGAGAGGATGCCTGCCCTCATAGAACAGATCTCAGAGAAATCTGCAGGTGACCTGGTGGAGGAAGAGCTGACAGCAAGGAAAAGTAAAACCAAGGGGCAAAAGCAGAGGCAAAAACATGACCAGGCTCACTGGACAGTCTGGAAACCAAGAGAGAAAAGAACACAAAGACATCTGACCAACAACAGAAACAAACATTAGAGAGAGGTCAGTGAAAATGAAGACAGAGAAGAGACATCACATTTAAAAGTAAGGAAGTCAATAGTGAGCTTTCAGAGTGATTCCCAAGGGGAGAGGCAGGAGCCAGGTTGTGGGGGTTTTGGAAATGTGCTGGAAGAAACCAGCAGACACAGTGATGGGTCATGTTACTAGCCTTTAACAGTTAAAAGAAAGATAGAATGTATTTCAGTACACAAACTAATTTTGAGAAAACCAGGTGGTTGCTCGGATCCAACTCCGGCATCATGCCTGACGAGGTAACGGGACCGAGAAGTGCCTTTCCCCACCTTTGTCCACAGCTGGCGTCCCTGGCTGGTGCTCATGTGAAGTCCCGGGCAGGGAAGCAGGGGAATTCACATCACCTGCACAGGCTCGTCCAGGTGCCACAAAAAGAGAATATGCCTGAGTTTCCCCCTTGCTGTCCCGACCTACTAATTTTAATTGAGTGCACTCTCATGATTAACATCCGTGTAAAAGACTGAGGGCCAAGAATCCAGCTTGCAGTGTCACTGGGATAAAAAAGAGGCATACATTAATCCCAGCTCCAGAGATGGAAAGCAACTGTTTTTTATTAACTAACCCACTAGCACCCTCCACAAATAGAACTGGGAGGGAAGAAAATATTTTTTTAAGTTCCACCACCAAAGAGATCTTGTGGGTTTATTTCCCTCAAGTGCACAATTTCCTTAGTAAGACGGAGAAGCCAAAAGTGCCTAAATGCAGCTTAATATAGGATTCATTTATGGAACTTCCTGCCATGCCCAGTCCTCCACGAGGAACCTAGAAATCTCTGAAGGGTCTAGGGCTTTGCCACTCGGGGGTTTCTGCCATGTTTGAAATGGGTTGTCCAAGCAATCACTGGCAAAGCTGCTTGGCAGGCCCACCTGTGTCCAGCACGCCTGTGGAGCTATGCTCCCAGTAACACTGGTCTGGGGTGATGGTCGCTATGCTTAGAGAGCTGCACCTTTCCTTCTGCAGAAATCTGCATCCATCCACCTTACTGAAAATATGTTTTTTTCCATACTTTTGCCATTTGGTAGTTAAGTGAATAAACTCATCTTGCTCCGAGTTTGCAAAACCATTATTGGGAAACCGACATGTAATTAACTTGACACATTGGGGTTGAGGGCTATGAAACTGGAAATAAACCTACATGCTAGTCTCTGTTACTTAAATACTCAGTGGCTCAGTCCTATTTGGCTAAGATGGAGGTACCCTAATTAGGCCAATTATCAGGAGCGACTAACATGCTCTGAAATAAGCTAAGTTCAGTGGTAGGAAAGAAAGCTATCTACTCAGAAATGACTTTTGAACATTCTGTTATATTGTTTCAGTTTCATGCTAAAAGACCTGACATCCTACTTCTAATGTGTTGCCTTTATGCAAGATGGCAAAACAAAACAAAACTTCTAAATCCCTCTAGCTCACTTCTGATGAAGCATCTGTTGTGGACACGAGAATGCCATGAATTTCGGGACACCTGGGTGGCTCAGTTGGTTAGGAGGCTGTCTTTGGTTCAGGTCATGATCTCAGGGTCCTGGGATCCAGTCCTGCGTTGGGCTCCTCACTAAGCCAGGAGCCCACTTCTCTCTCTCCCTCTGCCTGCTGCTCGCCCTGCTTGTGCTCTCTCTCTCTCTCTCTCTCTCTGTCAAATAAATAAATAAAATCTTAAAAAAAAAATGCCATGAATTCCAAAGAGAAAGGACCAGGTCCAAGGGTGGGTGTGAAGAGAGCAAATTAGCAAAACAAATACCTAGCAGCTCATCACTATGTTCAGTTTTCCTAGGAGACATTATTAAGACAATTTAATGATAACATTCATATTCTGTTCCAGTGTTTAATTTGAACATCAGTGACATTCAATAATGTATAAAAATTCACTAAGCACCTACTAGGTGCCATGTTCTGACAGAGTCTGTCCTTATGGAAGAGATTATAAGTTAATGAAATAGTACATGGCAGACAATAGGCAATAGACAATATGTTAATACTCAGAGTTTTCATTCCAATTCAGGAGATCAAAAATAAACTCATAATTATCTAAATAATCATTTACTTGCTCTAGTGTTAAATCTTATAAAGGAAAACTTCAGTGAATAATGAAAATGTAACCACAGGAGGACTTCACTTTTTTGGGAGGTCAGATAAAGGCTTCTCTGGTGAAGGGTTATTTAGGCTTAAACCCAAAGGAATAAAGTTAGAAGGATGGCCACTGTTGCAGGAAGGTAACAAACAAAGGGAGAATGGTATCAGGTGAGGTAGAATGGCAGAAGAGTTTAGGATAATGCAGAAGTTTACACAGTATCTCCTGGGCCATTACCAGGACTTTGGACATTGGAGTTGGATAGGAGCTATTGGAGGATAAGTGGCAGAGTATTTAATCTCTGTGTTCCTCTAAGAATATTCTGGCTTCCAAGTGGAGACTGAACTTGGGAGTCCACACAACTTAAAGAGATGGTTTAGTGTCTCTCTCAGTAGTTAGTACAAGGAGAAGTGGTGGCAGTGAAGATCAACGGGGACAGGTTTTAAAAATATTTTGAAAGTAGAAGTGACAGAACTTGGTGATTGAGAGGTTGAGGGTGGTGATGAAGAAGGGTGTAGAGGAAGACACCCTAAGTTCTGGAATGAGTATCTGGGTGTATAGCAGTGTCATTTACAAAATAGAAATGGTAAATGAAAGTTAAGTTGAAAGAAAGATTATTGGTTCCATCTTGGACATGATGAATTTCAAGAATCTCTAAGTAGAGATCAATGCTGATCTCTATTGATCACATTGGATATGTGAAGCTCGTTGAAAAAGTCTGTGCTGAAGACATATTGGACATCAGGAAGTCACGAGAAAGTAGGTGGTAACTGAGCTCAATGTGATCACTGAGGAAGGGAGGATAGAATGGAAAGAACATGGAGCCAAGCATGGAGCCCAAGAACTTCCACATCAGGAGGTCCGATAAAAGACAAGATGCTGACAATGAAACTGAGAAAGATCAGGCAACAGAGAGATATGGAAAGATAAGAAGTCAGCAAACCAGAACAAAAATGTTTTGATCACGTGGAAGTGCTTAAATGTGTGAAAAGCTTCCTGAGAGTCAATTAAGATGAAGACAAGGAAAAAAAGAAAAAGATGAAGACAAGAGTTTTACTCTGGATTTTGTGAAGGGGGATCATTGAGAACCTTAAGAAAGGCTATATTGTGAGGTGGGAACAGAAATTGTAGATAAGTTAAAAAATTTTTTTTATTGTGAAAAATTTCAAGCCTACAAAAGTAATACATGGAAACTAAAGCATGTACTACAGAACAATGAATGGGTCAACCAAGAAATCAAAGAGGCAATAAAAAAACATATGGAGACAAAGCAAAGTGAAAACATAATGGTTCAAAATCTGTGGAATGCGGTAAAAGCTATTCTAAGAGGGAAGTTTATAGCAATACAGGCTTACTTCGAGAAACAGACAAAAAAAAATCTCAAATGAACAACCTAATCTTACATCTAAAGGAGGTGAAAAAAAAAAAAATAAAGGAGCTGGAAAAGGAAAAAACAAAGCTCAAAGCATGAAGAAGGAAGGAAATAATAGAGATTAGAGCAGAAATAAATTGAGACTTAAAAACAAAACAGAACAAACAAACAAAGAAAAACAATAGAATAGTTCAAGGAAATCAGGAACAGTTTCTTTGAAATAAATTTTTTTTAAAAGTAGACAGAATATAACTAGATATATTACCCCCAACATATACCCCAATATACCTAGAACCCAGATTATTAACCTAATTTATTAGGTTAATATAATAATATAACCTAAATTATAATAATATAACCTAATATATATATTATATTATTTTAGGTTATATTATTATGACCTAATATATATATTAGGTATATATATACCTAATATATATATTAGGTCATAATAATATAACCTAATTATTATAGGTTATAATAATATAACCTAAATTATTAAAATTTAGCCACAGATGCTTCATCTATCCCTTTGTTGCTATTTGTTCCTCTTGTTGTTTCTGGAGTATTTTCAAGCAAGCCCAGATTCATGTCTTTTACCTTCATTGTACTTCTTTGGGGTTATCTGGAACCACAACGTCATCAACACACTGACAAAAGGAATATTCACCCCTTGGTATCATGCAATAGTAAAGCCATATGCAAATTTCCTTGGTTGTGTGGACCCTTTCTATACAAGTGGGAGTCACAGACCAGCAGCATGAACATCACCTGAGAGCTTGTCAGAAACACAGAGTCTCTTGCTCTAATCCAGACCAAGAAAATAAGAACCTGCATTTTCACAACATCCCTGGGTGATTTCTGTACAAGACATGTGTACAGGGAGAAAACACTGTTCCCATTCCTGTCCTTTTTGCAAACTTCCACTCCCACACATGCGCTCACATACACATGTGTGCTAGTAACTACTATTTCTAGCTTTTTTTTTCCTCCTAAACTTCCCTTTATGCCTATACCAACAAATACAAAATTATGCATATTTCCTACCTTTTCTCACAAGAATTCCCTTATTATTACTCGTTATGAATCTTGCATTTTTAACTTCTTAAATTCAGTTTTAAGGAACTAAATGCTCTTTTCAAGACCACACCGAAAAGGAGAATTTCAGACCAATATCACTGATGAATATGGATGCTAAGATTCTCAACAAGATCCTAGCAAACAGGATCCAACAGCACATTAAAAAGATCATCCACCATGACCAGGTGGGATTCATCCCTGGATTACAAGGGTGGTTCAACATTCGCAAGTCAATCAATGTGATAGAACAAATCAATAAGAGAAGAGAGAA
>PISX010030901.1:0-18115 GCA_004024625.1 Mellivora capensis
CACATACCCTCCCCAATGTCCATAACCCCACCCCCCTCTTCCGACCCCCCTCCCCCCAGCAACCCTTAGTTTGTTTTGTGAGATTAAAAGTCACTTATGGTTTGTCTCCCTCCCAATCCCATCTTGTTTCTTTTCTTCTTTTCCTACCCCCCTAACCCCCCATGTTGCATCTCCACTTCCTCATATCAGGGAGATCATATGATAGTTGTCTTTCTCTGATTGACTTATTTCACTAAGCATGATACCCTCTAGTTCCATCCATGTCATCGCAAATGGCAAGATTTCATTTCTTTTGATGACTGCATAGTATTCCATTGTGTATATATACCACATCTTCTTTATCCACTTATCTGTTGATGGACATCTAGGTTCTTTCCATAGTTTGGCTATTGTAGACATTGCTGCTATAAACATTTGGATGCACACACCATTGGAAAAGACAGAAAAGGCTTGCCAGTCTATTTATCCACTCCATGATGTCTTTGTTAGAAAAGTAAATATTTGGGTGCACGTGCCCCTTCCATCCACGTCATTGCAAATGGCAAGATTTTGTTTTTTGATGGCTGCATAGTATTCCATTGTATATATATATAACACATCTTCTTTGTCCATTCATCTGTTGATGGACATCTAGGTTCCTTCCATAGTTTGGCTATTGTGGACATTGCTGCTATAAACATTTGGGTGCAAGTGCCCCTTCAGATCACTGCGTTTGTATCTTTAGGGTAAATACCCAGTAGTGCAATTGCTGGGTCATAGGGTAGTTCTATTTTCAACTTTTTGAGGAACCTCCGTGCTGTTTTCCAGAGCGGTTGCCCCAGCTTGCATTCCCACCAACAGTGTAGGAGGGTTCCCCTTTCTCCGTGTCGTCGCCAGCATCTGTCATTTCCTGACTTGTTAATTTTAGCCATTCTAACTGGTGTGAGGTTCATACCGGTCTTTCTTAGAAAATAAATCAACCACTTTCTTCTTGGCTCCCTCTCTGCCACCTTTCTTAAGGCTCTTGTTCTTGCTGATTGTCATTGTATTGCTCAGGGAGCCAAAGGGTTTCTTTCATATTATTTCTTCCTCAGTACTTCAATTTTAATTGCTAATTGTATAAGTTTAGATATTTCTTAGGACAGACCTCTCATCTTTGCTCACTTATTTCAGAATTCTGTTAGTTGTTTTCTCAGGTATATCTTGACAACTTTTGTCAAGTCCCAGAAATGAATCCTTTGAGTTTTGACTGGAGTTGGACTAAATTCACAAATTTTATAACTTATAGAGTGAAATTTTTCTGGGAGTTGAAAGTAGTCATTCATTATTTTTTCCTGGTGTATCTTTTCTTCATTAATTTCTCACAAATTGGGTTTATTTCATGACTTTTAAAGACAAAATTTTTATCCAGCTTTTCTTCTTGCTAAGTCATCTTCATATAACGGCACATTTATAAAGACCTACTATTTGCTTAAGAATATAAAGATAGGGGCACCTGGGTGGCTCAGTGGGTTAGGCCTCTGCCTTTGGCTCAGGTCATGGTCCCAGGGTCCTGGGATCCATCCAGCCCTGCAGCGGGCTCTCTGCTCAGCGGGGAGCCAGCTTCCTCCTTTCTTTCTGCCTGCTGCTCTGCCTACTTGTGATATCTCTATGTCAAATAAATGAAAAAAGTCTTTAAAAAAACAAACCAGACAGGTAGATTCTTCTTAACTTCTTTGCTTATCTGGGTACTATTTTGTACCCTGAAGACATTGATAATATAGGCTTATTCAGTCATTTAGTTCTCATTCAACAGCCTAAGAGGTTAGCGAGGGAACTGGATCTTTGTTTTTATTGATTGTTATTTTATTTGCTTGGTGACCATTGCATTCATATGTAGACTCATACCTTTGGAAAAACTGCCTGCCCAGGCCCCAATTCTGTTTTGACTCCCACTTTATATTTTAGTTTAGTTTAGTTTTAAGTAATCTATGCCCAACATGGAACTCACAACCCCAAGATCAAGAATTGCATGCTCCACGAGCCAGCCAGGGGCTCCTTTACTTCCACTTTAGAGTGCCGACTTAGTGAAAGATAGTTTTCAAAATTTGCTGTTCTGCCTGAGAGCATTTCATCTGATAAGACTTTGTATACGTATATGCTCCTTACCAACCCTGCAAACAATTGTGGCCTCTATTGCTATTATTATTGCTATTATTATTATTATTAAATACTTTATTTTATTTATTTGACAGAGAGAAAGAGGGCACAAGCAGGGGGAGTGGGAGAGGAAGAAGGAGCTTCCCTGTCTGGCAGGGACCCCCAATGTGGGGCTCAATCCCAGGACCGTGGGATCACGACCCGAGCCGAAGGCAGACACTTTAACTAATTGAGCCACCCAGGTGTCCCTATTGCTATTATTTTATAGCTCTGAAAAATCTCTAAGGAGATTGGTGTTTATCTTACCCATAATGTTTCTCCTTATATATTGCCAACTTGAGAGATTCTCCCTGGAGCCACACTCCACAATCAGAGCAAGCCCTGATCACTCTTTGGAATCTGGGTCAGAGGTGAACGCTGAGGCATGGCTATGCTCAGTCTCTTTTAGCTGCGGTTTGCAACAATGAATGTTTTTGATCTGTGGCAAGGGTAAGAATATCGCCATGTAGTGGACCAGTATTTTCCATGGCTCTCTTCAGTTTTCATTCCTTATTCCTAACACATTTGATCCTTTACTTTATTGGTTCCAGATCATAATTAAAATGATTCAGGCTAAAAAACTTCTCAGTGAAGAACTTATCTTTAAAGAGTCAGAACTGATGTATATTATAGTATTATTTACTATTTGCTCTCCTGCTTGTTCTTCTATACCTGCCCCAAACAAAAAGCTTTAATTTTTTGAAATCTTTTATCTTCCTAAAATTTTAATTCCAGGATAGTTAACACACGGTGTTATGTTAGTCTTAGGTGTACAATACAGTGATTCAACACTTCCAAATATCATCCCGTGCTCATCACAACAAGTGCACTCCTTAATCTCCATCACGTATTTCTCCCTCCCACCCCCTCAATCCCCACCTCCCCTCTGGTAATAAACAGCTCAAAACCAAAAGCTTTTAAAATCATTGTCTGATTAGGTATTTTTGGTTAGTGGAATTTTTGGAAGTAGAACATGTTTGCTCATTGGGGAGCAGACAAAATGAAGTGCCAGTGGTGCCTATAGTCCTATGAGGTATCCAGCAGATATTATGAATCTTGTTGATTTAGATGTAGTCACACAGTGCTGCTTTGGGTTCTGCATAACAATTTTTCTTATTTCATTTCATATTTATTCTCGCTTGCTCCCGTGACATGACCAAGAGAAGTCCTTCTCATTGTTTAGGTTTGGGACATGTTGGTATTTAAATCCTTTGTAGTCTGCCACTTTGCTGTCTATATAATGTTGGTAAATCTGTCTATAAGCTTCAATTTCCTTTTCAGTGATGATACTTGCTCTATGTACTTCATTGATATATTAAGAAGTAATACAAAAAATATAAATTATCTTTATAGATTATAAAATTTCATACAGATAAACAAGATTTGTGCTAGGATACTATAAAATAATTATAGGAGAGAGTATGGAGTTCTATCAGAAGATTCTTTTCCTACCTGCATTAAGCCCTTACATAAATATAAAGTCTAATTTACCTTCTTGTAATATATATTATATTGCTTATAGTTTATTAATGATTATATAACACAAAAACCAAGGATGGTATACAATATGAGAAAGTAACACTATTTCAGCAGTCTAAATATGATTTAGCTCAAGTACATTAATATTGTGGGAATGAGTTTTTGTCTGAATGTGTAACTTCTAATATACTAAAACTTAGATTTTGTCCAGACTTAATATAGAACTGAATGAAGAAAAGGATTCTAATCCTTATGTTCATAATTTGTATTAACCATACTACCATACTTCCTTCTCATCATTACAAAGTAAGACTAATATAATAATAACAATAATAATAATAAATAAGATAAAAATTGTAGCTAAAAGGAAGTTAAGATTAAAAAATAATGAGGCGTACCTGGGGTGCTCTATCAGTTGACCGTCCAATTCTTTTTTTTTTTTTTAAAGATTTTATCTTATTTATTTAACAGAGAGAGAGAGAGAGAGATCACAAGTAGGCAGAAAGGCAGGCAGAGGGGGAGGGGGAAGCAGGCTCCCCACTGAGCAGAGATTCCGGATGAGGGGCTAGATCCCAGGACCCTGATCATGACCTGAGCCCAAGGCAGAGGCATAACCCACTGAGCCACCGAGGCACCCCTGACTGTCCAATTCTTGACCTGAGCTAGGTCTTGATCTCAAGAGTGGTGGGTTCAAGCCCCTCATTAGGTTCTGTACTGTGTATGGAGCCTACTTAAAAAAAAAAAAAGATGAAACAACAAAAAGGCTACTGAAAAAACAATGAGGCAGTGAAGAAGAAAATAAATCAAAAGTAAGATAAAATAATTTTAAATGATGGAATAAAAATAAAGCACTGATAGACTGGCAAGTATCAGACACAGATGTTGACATTTTATTCATTCTGCTGCTATTGAATATATTTGTCAATCACCACACTGGCTGAGTCAACAGAAAAACCATTCATCTTGACCCATGAAATGTTAGTCAGCAAGGACTGAATTCAATGATGCAAGAAGAATATTTTAAGCATTTATAATATTAATAAACAAACATTGCTAGAGGTAATTTCCCACAAGTTCTGAATCTTAATCAAAATTACTGACCAGTTACAGAACATCCTGATGTAACTGACCCCATTATATTTCAAGATGCAAAAAAGCTGCAAAAATAAGAATAGTGTAGGACACCTGGTATAGCTTTTATTCCTTTTTCGAAGTTCATCTTTTTCTTTTCCATTTTGAACCATTTGAGAGTATGACCCTTTACCCCTAAATGTTTTGGTTTCTAATTCTTAAGAATAAAGGGCATAGTTATCGTCTTCAGAAAAAATTAAAGTTTATTAAACTTTAATCTCCTGTGCATATTTTAATTTTTACTGGTTGACCAGATATTGTCCTTTGTGGTTTTTACTCCATTCAATGCAGACTCCAGTCCAGGATCAAGCTTTGCAATTAATTGTCATTTCTCTTTGGTTTCCTTTAATCTATAACTTCTCTATAGCTTTTCTTTGTTATCTTTAACACTGATGTTTTTAAAGAAAATATCCTCCCCCACTTCCTTTTAATTGAATGCCCCTAATTTGGGTTTGTCTGATATTTCCTCATGGTTAGATTCAGGTTATGCATTCCAGGCCAGGATACCACAGAATACTTGGATTGTAAGCGACTACCTTTATGTTCCATTCATTGCAATTAACTCACTGAACTTTCTTTCTGCTTTCTTCTTTTACTCACTAGTTGTATTGCACATAATCAGAATGTTAGTTAACAGTGTTTTTAAAAGAACATACGGTGTTATGGGGATGGATGGTGGTGATGGTTGCACAAAAATGTGAATGTACTAAGTACCACTGAACTGTACACTTAAAATGGACTAGGATGGTAAATTTTATGTTTATTTTAACACAATTTAAAAATGGGAAAGAAAAGAACATATGGTAGACCTAAGTTTTATATTTCTTGTGAACACAATTAGGGACTAGTTGCCTGGAAAAAGTCCTATACATATAATGCATCCTTTAAAAATGCTTAGTAATTATTTTATAATTATTAACATCATTATTTGAATTAGTAGATAATGTAATACAGGAATAAATTTTATTCTGTGTATGACTCGCTTTTCCTATCATGGTTTATTGTTTCTTTTGCTTCTCACCTACAACCTCACACCTCATAATTTGGTGTTTTAGCATTCTTAAAATGTTTTGATATTTTCTCGTGTAACAGGATAAAAGTCAGCAAAAGAAGAGTTATTTGTTTAATAAATTGCTGTACTTTAAAAGAAGTAATCTGGGGCTCCTGACTGTAGAGCATGTGACTCTTGATCTCAAGGTTTTAAGTTCAAGACCCACATTAGCTGTAGAGATTACCTAAAAATAAAATCTTAAAAAAGAAAAAGTTGTCCTGCTCTTAATGTTCCTGTCTTATCAAAATGCATATGAAATATAATAAACTCTAATAGTTGATAACTTACCTTTTAGCTTGTCCTATATTATACAGATATATGGAATTTTCTTTTCTATTATGATTACTCCTTTATTGTGGTATTAACCCTTAATAGAATCATCCACATAGTCCTAAATATAAGAAATCTAAACTAGATAATTATTACTATATTTATAAAAAGTAATTTGCCATCTTGTCCTACTACTCTATTGAAATAGTTCCTTTGTACATCATGAGTTATATTCTCCTTTTTAAATCCAGTGACCTTGTCTTAGTCTTTGTCATCTCATTACTGGTATTAGCAATGAATCTTGGCTTTTTGAGTCAAAATTAGTCTATGAATTATGAAATCCCATATATAAAATATTTTATTACATTTTAAAGAGCTATCTATTTGTTCTCTATCTTTGAGATTGAGCGATTTTTAGATCCAAATGATTTGCTGCTTACTGCCTCTGATTTTAGAGGGGTAGTATTAAGAGTAGAGCTCCCAGGGGCTTCTGGGTGGCTCAGCTGGTTAAGCATCTGCCTTTTGGTTTGGGTCGTGATCCCAGGATTCTGGAATCGAGCCCCGCTGGGCTCTGCTCAGCAGAGAGTCTGCTTCTCCATTTCCCTCTGCCTACTTGTGCTCTCTCTCTCTATCAAATAAATAAATAAAATCTAGGAAAAAAGAAAAGTAGAGCTCCTGGGACGCCTGGGTGACTCAGTCGGTTAAGCATGGGACTCTTGGTTTCAGCTCAGGTCATGATTTCAGGGTCATGGGATTCATCACTTTGTCTGGCTCCGTGCTCAACAGAGTCTACTTGTCCCTCTCTCTCTGCTCCTCCTTCTGGCATGTGCTCACTCTCTCTCTAAAATAAATAAATAAATTCTTAAAAAAAAAAAAAAGGGTAGGACTCCTGAGGGTAGTAATGTCTCTAAGTAATTTCCAGAATCTGAAGCTGAAAGAACCAGTGGGTCTGATCCATGATGGTTGCTTTGGCTGTACAATCTGTTGCAGAGATTTGAGCCTGTGTCTGTGCTAGGGGCTAGATTCAGGTCATTAATTAAACAAATAGTTATTTATTGAACACCTATTATGGATTAAGCATTGGGAAAACAGTGATGCACAGAACCCATTTCCTGCTCTCAAAAAGTAGGGAATAATTACTCACTCTAAATACTCACTTGAAAGATCAGGTGATTATTGTAAAGCTGAGACTCCAAAAATCAGAGAGATCCAGTAGATGTTCTAGTTCTGTTATTTAAGTATAGGGCTATTACAAAAAGTGGATTTTTGTTTTTTAATAAATTCTAACCATTTTCAATAAACCCTGAAGTTACATAATAATTTTGAAGTTTAGAGTTTGGAAGAACTAAGTGGGTTTTAAAGATCTGCTTTAAGCTGTGTCAGTTAGTTAATAAAATCAAAGGATTTTCCCATTCAAATATTGGTATTGAGTCCTCTACATTTTAATTACGGTATCTTTGCAAAGAGATGTCTTCTAGTATAGAGATAACTTTAAAAGTTGCTAATAGAAACAAAATATTCTTTTGTATAAATTTATTATGGTTTCAGAGATTTGTGTATTATAAATTTTTTTAAAGATTTTATTTATTTATTTGACAGATTACAAGTAGGCAGAGAGGCAGGCAGAGAGAGAGAGGCGGAAGCAGGCTCCCTGCCGGGCAGAGAGTCTGATGCGGGGCTTGATCCCAGGACCTTGAGATCACGACCTGAGCTGAAAGCAGAGGCTTAACCCATCAAGCCACCCAGGCACCCTGTATTATAAATTTTTTTAACGATTTTATTTTTTAAGTAATTTCTACAGCCAATGTGGGGCACAAACCCATAACCATAAGATCAAGAATAGCATGCTTCATTGACTGAGCCAGCCAGGCTCCCCCAGACATTTGTTTTTTATTATTATACAATTGTCTAATTTTTATTTTGTAGGGCAGAGAAATTCAAGGAGAATGTTTTGTAAATAGACATTATTAAATGTATTAAGGGAACATCTGTCTAAAATGGCACTGTTTTGAATCTTTCTATAAATTGCTTCCATGCAATCCAATTACTGTATTTTTTACTGGCAATTGTGTCACTCATTTCTAGTAAACTGAATTTAGTACATTCTCTACAATCAAGATTCCAAATATTTTCACTTTCTTAAGCCTCCAACTTCTCCTCCATCCCTTGCAATGTTTTTTAAAACTTAAAAAAAACGTTTAAAACATTGGAAACATACAGACTATAAAATAATACTATGAAAATGTTTATACTGTACCTACCACCTTGCTTTAATAAATGTTAACTTTTTGCCACATATGTTTCAACTTACTTTACACATATTAAAATAGATACACTTGAAACCTCATATACACTTACCCAATCCCATTCTTTCTCTTTCTTCTCTCTATAGACGAGAGATTTATGTTAATCACTCCTAAGAAAGTGTACATTTTTGTACCATTCGTGTATATGATATGCAGCATTGTTTGGCATGTTTTAAACCTTACAGTACATGTCATTTTCCAACCTGCTTTTATCACTAATCTTTGTTTTCAAATTTATCTGTGTTTGTTCATGTACTGTAAGTCATTCATCTTTATTGCTGAGCAGTATTTCATTGTATGAATATAATACAGTTAAATTATCTGTTCTAATAATGGAGATATAGGGTGTTTATAATTTTTCACTGAGTGTCAAAAAGAACATTCTTTACTTGTCTTTTTATGTATAGTTGTGGGAGTTATAAAGAGTATATATCTAGTATTGAATTTATACCTTGAAATGATTATCTAATGACAAATTGCTCTCTGATGGTTTTACATTAACATCCCACAGTCCTCAGGACTGCATTGTAACTTGGGACAGCTTTGACCAACGATCACACCCACCTCTCCCTCAGTGTATCCCCTTCACTGTTCCCAAGTGGCCCCTGGGCCCCGGATGTCTGTACATCTGGAGACTGGGTTCTGGGAGCTGCTGTCCCTGCCACAGGTCATTGGCTTTTCTGGATAACATCATTATGGAGGGGGTAGTTGCTGTAACAAAATGCGTGCAAGTTTCCGTATCTTTTGATCCTTAATGAATTTGATATTATTAGACTTAAAATTTTTATCAATCTGTTTATTAAGTGAATCCTAATTGTTACTTTTATTTCTCCCATTGCCTGGTTGAGTATCTTTCATATGCTTACTAGTCATCTAAGATTCTTCTTTTGTGATTTGCCTGTTCATGTTCTTAATCAATTTTTCCAGAACTTTGGTTGTCTATTTGTTATTCTACAATTAGAGGAAGTAGAGCTATCTTCTCTCAGTGCCTTGTCTTTCCACTTTGATTAAAATGTCTTTATTGTATAGAAATTTAAAAATTGTTAATTTAGCCAGTTTTTCCTTTATAATTATGCTATTCTTACTTAAAAATCCTCCTGTTGTTCCAGTGAATAACCCAAAATTTGGTTCCTGTTGTTCCTCCTCCTGTTGTTCCAGTGAATAACCCAAAATTTGGTATCTTAATAACAACAATGATTATGTTTTATGATCTCTGTGTGTTAGGAATTCAGAGTGATTAGCAGGGTTTCCTTGTTTCTTCTTCCATATGCCTCAGATGGAGTGACTGGAAGTCCGACAGCCATGGGCTGGAATAATCTGGAGATTATTTTTAATAATCTTTGCTTATGTCTTATGGTTGATACTGGTTGTTGGCTGGGATCTCAGCATGGCTGCCAGCCAGAAAGCCTATACGCTTAATTTTTTTTCATTGATTTAGGAAATAAAGTACCATATTAAATAGAAATGGTGACAACAAATATTTCAGTTTTTTTCTTGATCCTTTGCGAATGCATCTTCATTTTAATTATTATTCGTTACTATTAATAATATGTTGTCATGTTAAGGAAATTTTCTACTGTTCAACAAAGTTGGATAAGAGTTTTTAATCACATATTTGAATTTTACTGAATACTTTTTTTGCATTCTTTTTTTTTTTTTAAAGATTTTATTTATTTATTTGACAGAGATCACAAGTAGGCAGAGAGGCAGGCAGAGAGAGAGGAGGAAGCAGGCTCCCCGCGGAGCAGAGAGCCCGATGTGGAGCTCGATCCCAGGACCCTGGGATCATGACCTGAGCCGAAAGCAGAGGCTTTAATCCACTGAGCCACCCAGGCGCCCCTTCTTTTGCATTCTTGAAAAGATACTGTAATTTTCTTCTTTTAGTTCATTAATACTGTGACTAACATGAATAGCTCTTCAGAAATAAACCTGTCTTTGTATTCTCTGAATAAAAACTGCTTAGGGGCACCTGGGTGGTTCTGTCCAGTAAAGGTCCGACTCTTGATTTTGGCTCAGGTCATGATCTCAGGGCCGGGATCAAGCCGTTCATCAGGCTCTGTGCTAAGCATAGAGTCTGCTTAAGATTCTCTCTCTTCCAATACTCTCTCCCCCTCTCATTCTGCCCCTTCATGGTCCCTACCATCTGCATGCATGTGCATGCTCTCTCTTGTACACGCTTTCTCTCTTCTTAAATAACTAACTAAATCTTTAGAAAAACTGCTTAGTCATGATTTATTAATAGTATTTTAGTATCCTGGATTTGATTTACCTGTTTATTTTGGATTTTACAACTGAAATTGGTTTGGTTTTACTCTCAAAATTAATCTACCTTCATAAAATGAGTCTTTTCCTCTATGTCTTTTCTCTTTTCCATAATAAATAAATAAATAAAAATTTAATCTATAAGAAAACAGGTAAAGAGGGAAAAGTAAAAAAAAAAATACTAATAGAAAACAAGTAGCATGATGGTAGATTTAAATTCAGTCATACCAATAATATATCTAATGTAAATGATCTAAATACCTCAATTAAGAGAAAAAGATTGTCAGATTGGATATAAATATAAGAACTAACTATATGGGGTGCCTGGGTGGCTCAGTTGGTTAAGCCTCTGCCTTCAGCTCAGGTCATGATCTCAGGGTCCTGGGATTGAGGCCCACATTAGGTTTTCTGCTTAGCAGGGAGCCTGCTTCTCCCTTTCTCTGCCTACTTGTGATCTCTCTCTCTGTCAAATAAATAAATCTTAAAAAAAAAACCAACTATATGTTATGGAAGAAAAACTCATTTTAAATATAAAGACATAGGTAGGTTAAAAGTAAAAGAGTACAAAAGATACTTTCTACAGATAATCAAAAGAAAGTGGATTAATTATATTAGTTTCAGACTAAGTAGATATCAAATCAATATATATTATCAAGGACTACAGAAATTAATAATAAGAGGTTGCTTTCACGAAGAATTATCAAAACAAAAAATACTAAAATCACAGGCACCTAAAAAGTGACAAATTAAAATGAAAAACTTTATGTGAAATTTAAAATCTTATATAAAATAATTTCCTAGAGAAACATTAACTGTCAAAATTGCTTCAAGAATTTTATAAACCTGAGTAAATGAGTAATCAAGAAAGAAACAGCATCTACAATTAAACTTACCATCCCCTAAATAAGAAAAAATAGTATTTAAGGAATGATTGTATTTTATATAGAATTTCTCAATTTTGAAGCTATTACTTCATAGTGTTTTGGTTTCCCTTTTTGCTGAGGAATAGTCTGTCAGTATTCCTTATGAGGTAATATGTCTTTTTCTCTTTGACTTTTTTTTTGTGTGTGTGATTTCTTGTTTATCCTACCTAATGTTCCACAATTTATTTTGATGATGTGTCTAGATGTGGATATATTTTTGTTTATCCTTCTTGGGACACAAAATATACTTTGGATCTGAGAAATGAATTCCTTCTTCAATTCTAACACTTATTTAACACTTCAAATATTGCTTCTTTATCATTTTCTCCAATTCTTTTAAGACCTTCCTATTATATGTTGAAGCTTCTTAATATCTCTTACATGTCTTTTAACTGTTTTTTTTTTAAGATTGTATTTATTTACTTGACAGAGAGAGTGACTCAGCGAGAGAGGGAACACAAGCAGGGGGAGTGGGAGAGGGAGAAGCAGATTTCCCACTGAGTAGGAAGTCCAATGAGCGGCTTGATCCCAGGACCCTGGGATCATTACCTGAGCTGAAGGCAGACACTTAACTGACTGAGCCATCCAAATGCCCCTTTACTGTTTTGTTTTGTTTTTTAACTAAGTTTATTGATACATAATTTGCCTGTAAAATGTACCCTTTTAAGTAAATATACAATATAATTCATTGGTTTTAAAATATATATTCACAGAGTTGTGTAACCATCATCACTATGTAATTTTATGACCTTTTAGCACCTCTTGAAGAAATCCCATATATAAACTAGAAGTCACTCTCTACTTCCCCACTCCTCTGAGCTAGAAACCAATAATTTATATGTTTCCCACTCCCATGGGCCCTACAAACCAGTAATTTCCTATTCTGGAAATTTCATATAAATGGAACTTTACAATATGTGGTCTTTGTGATTGACTTCTTTCACATAACAGAATTATTTTTTAGGTTTATTCATGTTGTAGTATGTATCAATACTTCCTTTAATGTTATTAGTGAGTTATCTTTCATTGCTGAGATGCACCACATTTTGCTTATCCATTTATCAGTGATGGACGTTTGAATAATTATGAATACTAAACTGTTATGAAAAATGCTGCTATGAACATTCATATACAAAACCTAGACACATACAGATTTTTGTGTGATATGTTTTCAGTTCTCGGGTATATACCTAGGAAAGGAATTGCTGGGTGATATGGTAACTCAGTTTAACTTAACTCAGAACTGTTACATATGTTTCTAAGTGGCTGCAACATTATATAATTGCACTAACAATGTTCAAAGGCTCCACTTTCTCTGTATCTTTACCAACACTTAATATTTTCGCTCTTTTTCATTTTAGCCATTCTAGAGGTGAAAGTGTATGTCATTGTGTTTTGGATTTGCATTTCCCCAATGGCCGATGATGAAAATCTTTTAATGTCTTTATTAGTCATTTGTATATCTTTAGATAAATTTTTATTAGAAACCTTTTCCCATTTTTTAAAAAAGATTTTATTGGGACGCCTGGGTGGCTCAGTTGGTTAAGCGGCTGCCTTCGGCTCAGGTCATGATCCCAGCGTCCTGGGATCGAGTCCCACATCGGGCTCCTTGCTCAGCAGGGAGCCTGCTTCTCCCTCTGCCTCTGCCTGCCACTCTATCTGCCTGTGCTCGCTCGCTCTCTCCCTCTCTCTGACAAATAAATAAATTAAAAAAAAATAAAATAAAAAGATTTTATTTATTTGACAGAAAGAGAGAGTGAGAGAAAGCACAAGCAGAAGCGGCAGGAAAAGGCAGAGGGAGAAGCAGGTTCCTGCTGAGCACGGAGCTCAATGTGGGGCTTGATCCAAGGACCCAAGGATCATGACCTGACCTGAAGGCAGACGTTTAACCAACTGAGCCACCAGGCATCCCATAAACCTTTCCCCTGTTTTAAAATGTTTTTGCTTTTTTTTTTTTTTTTTTTGACAAATTGAGTTTTAAAAGCTTTTAATATGTTTTTTTTTTCATATAATTTTTTTTTAAGATTTTATTTATGTTAGAGAGAGAGAGTGAGCCAGTGGGTGGGGGAGGGGGAGGGGGAGGCAGAAGGAGAGTGAGACTCTTAAGCAGACTCCATACTGAGGGCAGAACCAGTAACAGGGCTTGATCTCCAACATGAAATTGTGACCTGAACCAAAACCAAGAGTCTGACACTTAACCGATTCCACCACCCAGGCACCCCCATACAATTTCTTTATTAAGATAAATGCTTTGCAAGTGTTTTCTTTGATTCTGTTGTCTTTCTACTTCCTTGGCAGTGTCTTTTGAGGCACAAGAATTTTACATTTGGATACAGTTCAATTTATTTATTTTTTCTTTGATTGCTTGTGTTTTTGACTTGAGTTGCTTTTGCTTTTGACATCATATGTAAGAAATTGTTGCCTAATTCAAGGCCAAGAAGATTTACACCTATATTTTTTTCTTAGAGTTGTATAATTTTAGCTCTTTGGGTAGGGTTGTTGATCCATTTTGAGTTTTTGTGTATGGAGTGGGGTAGTGGTCCAACTTTATTCTTTTGCATTTGTATATACTATTGTTCCAGCACTTTTGTTGAAAAGACAGCCTTTCCCTGTTGTAGTATTTTGGCACTCTTGTCAAATATCAGTTGACCAGGGGACACCTGGGTGGCTCGGTTGGTTAAGCATCTGCCTTCAGCTTAGGTCATGATCCCAGGGTCCTGGGATAGAGCCCCACATCAGGCTTCCTGTTCCCCGGGGAGTCTGCTTCTCCCTCTCCCTCTTCCTCCCACTCCCCATGCTTGTGCTCTCTCTCTCTTTCTCTGTCAAATAAGTAAAAATAAAATCTTAAAAAATATATATCAATTGACTACAAAAGTAAAGGTTTACTTCTTGATTCTTAATTTCATTTTGTTTATCTAAACACCTGGCATTAAGCCAATATCACACTACCTTTAATTGCTGTAAGGTTTGTAGTAAGTCTTGAAAAAAAAAAAGTGTAAACTTTCCAACTTTGTTCTTCTTTTTCAAGATTGTTTTGGCAGTTCTGGGTCCTATATTACCAGATTCCTTACAAGTTCTTACAAGTTTCATGTCCTACCTCTGTGAGGTCTTATTAACCTTTTATGATTTTCCTATTTCCAGTTTTCTAGGAAGATCTTTCCCCTCTTCTCTTCCAATTTCCAATCTCTTTCTGACATTTTTTCCCTTACAATGTTTTTCTCTTCCAGCTCATGAGTACACTTCATATCCTAAATACTCTGTTAATCTCTGTAGAAGAAAATTCTAATTAAACACAGTATTTATTCTGAAGTTGCTTATGACAAATAAAATAAGAGACAAGTAAGTAGTTCCATGCTAAATTCTTAGTCTTTCATAAAGGAGAATCAAATTTTTGTTATTGATTTTGATTTTGATAATATACTTTGGTTTAAGTTTTGGCAAACTTGAAAGTAATAGTTTAAAAGGCGGGACTTATATTAAAATAATTATGAGGAAAACAAGCATTGTCTATATAGGGAAATTAAATACAAAGGAATAGCAAAAAATGGAAAACAAACAAAAAATGATGCAAGAATGACTATACATATTAATAAGTTAAATATGGTTTACTTCTTCTTAAATTAACTTTTCACTCATTTGTTCATTTTCCCAAAATAAATGTATTTTTTTCCCAAAAACAAATTCCTCAATTCTCTAACACCGTGGGTCTCCAGCAATTTAATTCAATTTTGACACTATTCAGAGTTAGTACAGATTCCACAGGTTAAGGCTCACTTCTACAAGACTGCCTCCACTTCCAGTGCCAGCTACAGGTGGGGTCCCCAGGCTACCTACACTTCTGCCTGGTCACCTGCAAATCATGGATTTCTATGACCCCATCCCTCAGGACTCAATAGTACTCAAAAAAATGTTGTACCTACTATTACAGTTTATAATAAAGGATATAGATGAATATGAAGAAGTACATAAAGTGATATCCAGAAGGATCATGAGCATAGGATCTTCTTTCTTCATGGAGTCAGAGTATATGACCCTCCTAGCATGTGGATCTGTTCACTAACTTGGAAGATCTCTAAATCCTATCATTTAAGGGTTTTTATGAAGATTACATAGGTATGATTGGTTAAAACATTGTCCCATTGTTGACTAAACTCAATCTCAAGCCCCTTGCCTGTCTTTGGAGGTGGTGGAGCTGAAAGTTCAGCCCTCTAATTGAGTGTTGGTTTTTCTGGTGACCAGCCCTCATTCAGAAGCTATCTACTTAACCTTCCCCATGAATCAACTCACCCGTATACAGAGGTAGTAAATTTATTTTTATTTTTAAAAAGATTTTATTTATTTATTTATTTCAGAGAGAAAGAGAGAGCATGCACAAGTTGGGAGAAGGGTGAGAGGGAGAGAGAGGATCTCAAGCAGATTTTGTGCTCAGCATGGAGCCTGAAGTAGGGCTTGATCTCATGATCCTGAGACCATGACTTGAACTGAAATCAAGAGTCAGATGCCCAGTTGACTGAGCCACCTGGGTGCCCCAGAGGTAGTAAATTTAAATTCCAGAACTTCTGAGGTACCTGGTGGCTCAGTCGGTTAAGCATTTTACTCTTGGTTTTGGCTCAGGTCATGACCTCAGGTTGTGGGACTGAGCCCTATGTCTGGACTCTGTGCTGGACTGAAAAGTGGTATTTTCTCCTTCTCCCTCTCCTCCTGCCCCTCCTCCTACTCGCTCTCTCTTTCTCTTTCCCTCCCAAATAAAATAAATAAAATCTTTAGATCCCAGAACTTTTTGAAGCTCTGTGTCAAGAACCAGGGATGGGGTGAATGGGTGGCTCAGTCATTAAGTGTCTGCCTTTGGCTCAGTTCATGATCTCAGAGTCCTGGGATCAAGCTTCACATCGAGCTCCCTGCTCAGCAGGAAGCCTGCTTCTCCCTCTCCCACTCCCCCTGCTTGTATTCCCTCTTTTGTGCTCTCTCTCTGTGTCAAATAAATAAATAAGATCTAAAAAAAAAAAAAAAAAAAAATCAAGGATGAAGACTAAGTATTTTTTATTATACCACAAGCATCTGCTATATGTTAGATATAACCATTGCTTTTATGAAACTTGGTGTCTAGTAAAGGAAACAAATTAATAAAAAGAAGATCCTAACAATATGAGATAAGTTAATTAGTGAAAGAGATATGCACAGCATCTGATGAGATATTACGATCACCACACTTATCCAGGCTGTGAGGGATGTTGAAAGTTGACATTGGGGTTGGAGGGCAGATGGTAGAGTTAAGAAAAGGGTTTCTGGTAGAAGTTGCTCTTCTCTACACAAAAGGAGAGAAGACAGAGAAAGGGTAAAAAGTGTACTGGAGCTAGAAATGACAGGAAAAGGTCATTTAAAGTGGGATCAGTTTTCCTCCAGGGTGATAAATTGGAGAACTTTCAAAATGAGTATTAATCTACTTTTTTTTCTCTTGCCCTCATGTCTACAGTGAAATCACATTTAAAATATTGAGATGAAATTGTCTATATTCTAAAGTGAAATTGATTTCTAAGTAAGAACAATTTAAGTTTTAAAGTTTAAACCAAAGATCAGAATCTTTGTTCTCCATATTCTGGTATTGTGCATCACAGGAAGTTGAAAAACAGATAAAATACACAACTTAGTTTAACAGATGTGTATTGAAAACCTATCAGACACTGCACAAGGCTTACTGTGTTATCATGGAACTTTTTTTTCAATATATTTTTTTAAGTAATCTTTACACCCAACATGGGGCTCAAACTGAGAACCCCCAGATTGGATCACATGCTTTACTGACTGAGCCTGCCAGGAATCCCTGTCATTGAACATTGTTTTTTTTTTTAAGATTTTTATTTATCTCTTTGAGAGAGAGAGAGACAGAGCAGGGGGAGGAACAGAGGGAGAGGGACAACCAGACCCCACAACCCAAAGACCATCATCTGAGTGGAAATCAAGAGTCCAACACTCGACTGCCTGAGCCATGCAGTCGCCCCTCATGGAACATTTTTGGATCTTAATGTACTGACCTAGTTTCGTTGGCTTAAGGTAGAAAACAAAACAAAACAAAATTATCTCCCAGATGAATTAATAGCTGAAAATGTTGAAATTTTATTTATATACATTTTGAAATACTATAACAATAACTAGAAAAGTGAAATCATTTTTTTTTTTTTTTGCTTAGCCGGGGACAGTGCAGAAAGGCCCACCCATTCCACCTCACATGAAGCTAGCCTTCTTCTGGCCCCTGGGGTGACCCTGGGAATTCCTGGGTTCATAATTCAGCAAGACTAGGAACTAGTGTTGTGTGTTCACAAACACCTTTTGTTTTCTATAGGACTTCTTTTTTTTTTTTTTCCTGTGGAAGTCACCTCCACTTTATTTATTTATTTATTTATTTATTTTTAATTTTTATTTTTTATAAACAAATTTTTATCCCCAGGGGTACATGTCTGTGAATCGCCAGGTTTACACACTTCACAGCACTACCCATAGCACATACCCTCCCCAATGTCCATTACCCCACCCACCTT